>CM046787.1:44727142-44794642 GCA_025617405.1 Perca schrenkii
GAACATATGCACCTTAACTAATACTTAATTAATGTGTAACAATACTGAATAAGCCTTACCTAACCATTAATAAACATTTATAAATGCTCTTTGGTAGACTTATTGTAAAGTAGAGAACATATGCACCTTAACTAACACTTAATTAATGTATAACAATACTGAATAAGCCTTAATAAACCATCACTTAACATTTATTAATGCTCTTTGGTACACTTATTGTAAAGTTGAGAACATATACACCTTAACTAACACTTAATTAATGTGTAACAATACTAAATAAGCATTAATAAACCATCAATAAACAGTTATTAATGCTCTTTGGTAGACTTATTGTAAAGTACAGGACATATGCACCTTAACTAATACTTAATTAATGTATAACAATACTGAATGAGCCTTAATAAACCATAATTAAACAGTTATGCATGCTCTTTGATAGACTTATTCTAGAGTTAAGAACATATGCACCTTAACTTACATTTGATAAATGCATAACAGTGCTGAATAAACATTACTAAACAATGATTTACAGTTTATTAGTACTCTTTGACTTAAACATTAATACAGCTTTTAAACATTAGTGAAACATTGTCAATGTGAAATAAAATCTTCATGACAACCTTCTGTTATGCACACATGTGCAAAATGTAAACAAGGTTTTCATTTGATTCTGAGTTTGACTCAGTCAGTTCTCATCTTTCTTTCCACTGACGACTCAGCACTATAACAGTTTGAGTCCTGTATGGAGATTACACTGGATATTTTCCCACTCTCGTCATCTTCACTGTCATGTCTCCTGGATAGTTTTCCTCTCTTGAAACCTAACAAACCAAGTGGGAAGATCAATTTCTTTTAAATGCATGCAAAAGCTACGTATGCAAGGATTGATCGTTAACTATATCACCGTCAAATCTTTACACATTGTACACTCAAATGACAACAAAACTTGATAGGACAGCCTTAATGGCACACACTACCTAGTGAGTGGTGAGCTACCTTGACGATCATGATTATCCATTATCTAGATTGTGTCCAGAATATTAATGCATTGATGCATCGGACAGCCAGCAATCACAGCATTTGCATGTTTGTTTATATAAATCACAGTATATTATGAACCATAAATAATAATTATCATAGTGTAGCCTCCCCGGCTGAGGGATGGTCTGACTCTCTTTAACTAATGGTTCACCAAGACTTCATTTTTCCTTTGCAGTTTCAAACATGCCTTGAACACATGGCATCTAACCACTGTAAGAGTTGAGAAAACAACGAAAACTAAATACTTTTAGTTTAAATGTATCCATCTTTTTTATTTTAACCCCTTTTACACATATATTATTCTAAATTACCCTTTGAATGCTTACATTGAGTGTTACTTCCCATTCCTATTCACTTGTTTTTAAGAAATCAACCTTAATTATAATGAAATATTCAATTAAATATAAAATGGTTCTCCTTTGAACCTTCTATCACATCCAGTATACTGTAGTAATTGCATTTCTATCTCTGAAGTTACACCTTTTTATGTAAACAGGCTCATTAGCCTGGTAATATTAACTGCAGGCTAATGTTGACATGCTAGCTTTACTTACTCATTTCCAAGTCCGTAAAAGTCTTTAACAGCATATCATAAAGTGACTCAAAATACAAACAATATTAGAGGAAACAATGACCAACCTTATCCCATTATCAACCAGGTGCTAAACAAGTTAAACATAAAACGTTTTGCTTGTATGAGCTGCACACTTTGCCCGCTTGTGGGAACAAATATACACTTCCGGTTTTGATCTTTTCAAAATAAAAACGCTAACGCTGGAAACTGCTATAGATTATTAAATGAGTGAAACGAACTAATATGTGGGTCACTTAGAGTTAGCTTGACTGTTATGTTAGTTCTAACATAAGTTAATTGCAGAAACTTCTGCCAGAGAACATTGTCATTTTGGTTACCTAAAGCTAGCTAACTTGCTAGCTAGCGCTTTTATTTTGAAAAGACCGAAACCGGAAGTATTATAAGCGGGCTGAGGCCATGGGCAACATGTGCTGCTGATACTCTGCAAAAGAAAGCATGGTGTATGCTTATCTCGTTTATCATCTGGCTGATAAAGGAACAAGGTTTGTCAGTGTTTACTCTTATATCGTTTGTATTGTCAGTCACTTTATGATATACCGTTTAAGAGTTTTACGGACTTGGAGATGAGTATGTGCAAGTAAAGCTAGCATGCCAACATATTTTAGTCTGCAGTTAATTACCAGGATAATGAGCCTGTTTAGCTACATGAAACGGTGTAGCTAACTTGAGAGATAGAAATGCAATTACTACGGTATATTGGATGTGAAAAAAGTTCAAAGGAGAATCATATTAATATTGTACTAGGCTTTTTATTTAGGTTGATTTCTGCATAGAAAGTGAATAAACCATCCAACCATGAAGACCATCTTTCAGCCGGGGAGGCTACACTATGACAATGATTATTTATGGTGCAGAATATACTGTAATTTATACAAACAAACATGTGAATGCTGTGATTGCTGGCTGTCAGATTCATCAATGAATTAATATTCTGGACACTATCTAGATAATGAATAATCATGATCGTCAAGGCAGCTCACCACTCACTAGGTAGAGTGTGTACCATTAAGGCTGCCCTATCATGTTTTGTTGTCATTTGTACAATATGTGTAAAGATTTGATGTTGATAGTGAACAATCAATTCTTGCGTCCGTAGCTTTTGCATGCATTTAAAAAGAAATTAATATATCCCACTTGGTTTGTTAGGTTTCAAGAGAGAAAACTATCCAGAAGACATGACAGTGAAGATGACGAGAGCGCGACAATTTCCAGTGTAATCTCCATACAGGATTTAAACTGTTATAGCTCTGAGTCTCAGTGGAAAGAAATATGAGAACTGACTCAGAATCAAATGAAAATCGTGTTTACATTTTGAATATGTGTGTGCATAACAGAAGGTTGTCATGAAGATTTGATTTCACATTGACAATGTTTCACTAATGTTTAAAAGCTGTGTGGACGTTTAAGTCAAAGAGTATTAATAAACTATGAATTATTGTTTAGTAATGCTTATTCAGCACTCTTATGCATTTATCAAGTTAAGTTAAGGTGCATATGTTCTTAACTTTACAATAAGTCTATCAAAGAGCATTCATAACTGTTTAGTTATGGTTTAGTTAGGCTTGTTCAGTATTGTTAAATACTAAATTAGTGTTAGTTAAGGTGCATATGCTCTCAACTTTACAATAAGTCTACCAAAGAGCATTTATAACTGTTTAGTGATGGTTTAGTAAGGCTTATTCAGTATTGTTACACATTAATTAAGTGTTAGTTAAGGTGCATATGTTCTTTACTTTACAATAAGTCTACCAAAGAGCATTAATAACTGTTTAGTTATGGTTTAGTCAGGCTTGTTCAGCATTGTTAAAAACTAAATTAGTGTTAGTTAAGGTGCATATGCTCTCAACTTTACAATAAGTCTACCAAAGAGCATTTATAACTGTTTAGTGATGGTTTAGTAAGGCTTATTCAGTATTGTTACACATTAATTAAGTGTTAGTTAAGGTGCATATGTTCTTTACTTTACAATAAGTCTACCAAAGAGCATTAATAACTGTTAATTGATGGTTTATTAAGGCTTATTCAGTATTGTTACACATTAATTAAGTGTTAGTTAAGGTGCATATGTTCTCTACTTTACAATAAGTCTACCAAAGAGCATTAATAACTGTTTATTGATGGTTAGGTAAGGCTTGTTCAGCATTGTTACACATTAATTAAGTATTAATAAAGGTGCATATGTTCTCCACTTTACAATAAGTCTACCAAAGAGCATTAATAACTGTTTATTGATGGTTTATTAAGGCTTATTCGGTATTTTTACACATTAATTAAGTGTTACTTAAGGTGCATATGTTCTTTACTTTACAATAAGTCTACCAAAGAGCATTAATAACTGTTAATTGATTGTTTATTAAGGCTTATTCAGCATTGTTACACATTAATTAAGTGTTAGTTAAGGTACATATGTTCTATAGTTTACAATAAGTCTACCAAAGAGCATTGATAACTGTTTATTGATGGTTAGGTAAGGCTTGTTCAGCATTGTTCCACATTAATTAAGTATTAATAAAGGTGCATATGTTCTCCACTTTACAATAAGTCTACCAAAGAGCATTAATAACGGTTTATTGATGGTTAGGAAAGGCTTATTCAGTATTGTTACACATTAATTAAGTATTAGTTAAGGTGCATATGTCCTCTACTTTACAATAAGTCTACCAAAGAGCATTAATAACTGTTTATTGATGGTTTATTAAGGCTTATTCGGTATTGTTACACACTAATTAAGTGTTAGTTAAGGTGCATATGTTCTCTACTTTACAATAAGTATACCAAAGAGCATTTATAAATGTTTATTAATGGTTAGGTAAGGCTTATTCAGTATTGTTACACATTAATTAAGTATTAGTTAAGGTGCATATGTTCTCTACTTTACAATAAGTCTACCAAAGAGCATTAATAACTGTTAATTGATGTTTTATTAAGGCTTATTCAGTATTGTTACACATTAATTAATTGTTAGTTAAGGTGCATATGTTCTCTACTTTACAATAAGTCTACCAAAGAGCATTAATAACTGTTTATTGATGGTTAGTGAGGCTTGTTCAGCATTGTTACACATTAATTAAGTATTAATAAAGGTGCATATGTTCTCCACTTTACAATAAGTCTACCAAAGAGCATTAATAACTGTTTATTGATGGTTAATTAAGCCTTATTCAGTATTGTTACACATTAATTAAGTGTTAGTTAAGGTGCATATGTTCTCTACTTTACAATAAGTCTACCAAAGAGCATTAATAACTGTTTATTGATGGTTAATTAAGGCTTATTCAGTATTGTTACACATTAATTAAGTGACCATTTAAGGTTAAGTAATGCTTACATAGCATGCACAAGGTTAATGTCTATATGAAGACCAAGGAAGAAGCAAACCTCTGCATGGAGACTATGGAGTATTTTCCCTGATCTCACCCTCTACCAAAAGTAAGTCATATGTTGGAGGATGGACAAATATAGTGGACAAAGGTAAGTGAAAAACCATGACCCGTAAATAAACAATAAAAAAAGTTTTCTCATAAAGCCATGGCTTGGCCGTGAACCTCAAGACACACATGCTATCAAACATCTTCATCAACCACCTAGTAATATTAGGAAATACCTTCATCAACATCAACTAAGGCTTTACTTAGACACTTTAGTTAGCTTTTATTTCCAGTTCAGGCTTTTTAGTACATTGCCTAATGTTAAAATATACACCTTAGTTAACTGTTATTAACAGTTGGTCAAGGCTTGTTACTGCATTAACTAATGGTTAAATAGACACCTCAGTTAACTGTTATTAACAGTTATACAAGGCTTATTATTCCATTTACTAATGATATAATAGACACCTTAATTAACTGTTTTTAATAATTAGTGAAGGCTTATTACTGCATTTACTAATGGTAAAATAAACACCTTAGTTAACTGTGATTAACAGTTAGTTAATGCATCAACTAATGGTAAATAATGCATCAATTAATACTTTAGTTAACATGAGCATTGTTAATAAATGTTTATTAGACAATTTATTCAACCCTTAATAACGGTTAGTTAATGCTTATTAATGCATTAACAAATGCTTATTAATGTACCCTTATTGTAAAGTGTCACCGCTACACTGGTTCTCCGGTTTTTAAAGCCTAAACATCTTCCGCCGCAGGCTAAAACCACATCTCTTCTGACTGCACCTTGGATAATAAAAAACTAACAGTTCCTCTTCATGTGTCTCTTTGTAGTTTGGCTTATTTAAAGCTAATGAACTTGTAATTACTTCTTGCTGTCTGGAGATTGTACCTTCAAGGTTGAAAGCACTTTATTGGAAGTTGGTTTGGATAAAAGCATCAGCTAACTGACATGTAATAATATTATTCACTCATCATGTCCTCATCATGTAAATAGCTAGCAAGCTGTGCAGCAGAGCAGTGAGCGCTACAATTATAACCAAACTCAAAAAAAAATCTAAAATTACCCAAACAAATCTGCTTTTTTACAGTTTTCAGCGGTGAGCCGGAATAAAAAATCTGCAGTGTTTGGCGGACTGTTTTTAGGCTCGGAGTGGAGACGTGTTAACATTCTGAGTTTCTCTGCATCCACAGATTGTGACCCTGGTTACAGTTGTTCAGACAGACAGACAGTTGTTCCACTTCTGGAATTGCTCCGGTGCCACCAGATGTTCGTCCCCTTCCTCTTTCTTTGTATTGGGGTTCCAACCTCCGGTGGATTTGTGAGGACTATGGTTAACTGCTCCTCATATCTCTGCAGGGTAAATCCATACAGCTAGCTAGACTATCTGTCCAATCTGAGTTTTCGGTTGCACAACTAAAACTACTTTTGAACATACATGTTTTTTTCCCATCCAGGAATGCTGTGTGGACAGACCTATCTTCGCAGTGCTGTGGAGGAGGGTCTGGCTAGCGAGACTAATCAGCTATCAATGTCCTGTTTATGAATGTAAAGTGTTATCAAACAGCAGGAATTTTGCAGATTTGACAGACTTACGTTTGCAGGCGGATGAAAGTGCATCAGTGTTCTCATCCGACATGTCGAAGGCTGTGAGGAAACAGACAGAGGGGCAGTTTGATTTACTGCAAAGCTTCAACACAACTCTTTTATTCAGCTTTAACTGACCCAACAACAACTGAACAGATGTGTTTCTGTTTGGTGGACACAGCACAGATTAACACAACAAGCATGAAGAGAGAATAACAGATTATATTCATTAGAAATTCACCTGTAGATTACTTTCTCAACTCATTAAAAGTTACAACCTCAAAATCTCAACATCTGACGTCCGACCAACAGTCCAAAACAAGATGGATTCGAAAGTAGTATGTAGAGAGACAACAGTAGAGAGTAGTATGTAGAGAGACAGAAGTAGAGAGTAGTATGTAGAGAGACAACAGTAGAGAGTAGTATGAAGAGAGACAACAGTAGAGAGTAGTATGTAGAGTGACAGCAGTAAAGAGTAGTATCAAAGTCCTTTTAGGCAAGTCATGCCACTCGGCCGCCATCTTGGCAACGCCTCCGGGCAGCTATTTCGGACTAACAAGACCAGGCTCCTATCTAAATGAATGGGCAGAGAGTCAGAACTGCACTTTCACTGGTCATCGGGACATAAAAACTACATGTATAGAAACAGCAGTAGAATATGATAAAAATCGCTGAAAAAGTTTGATGACTTAGCCTCAAAATAAGGTTTAAAACGCCTTTTTCCCCACAGGTTATACTGTTACTACGCATGCGCAAGGGTTCACGACACCAACTTCATTTACGTCTCTATCCAGAATGCCGGTGTTGTGCTCCGGTGCCTTGGCGTTGTTATCATCCATAATGTGGATTCCATCTGATCTTGCACACACCCGTCTGACGCCGCCTTCACACTGGCAGTTGAGTAGAAGGGGACGTCGTACTACACCGTTGAAAAGCTTTGGAAGCGATTTACAAAAATGGCGGAACAACTAGAAGGACTGATAAGTGTCTGAATGTCCGATTCTCTCTGACCTCTCTTATACAGCTATAAATAGAAAGGCTGCTGCGTGGATAAAAGTTGTCCAGGACGTTGACATGTCAGGTCGGTTAAATGTGATATAGCGGTATAATGTCAATAGTTAGACGTCTGTTGCTAGCTAACCAATTAGCATTAGCAGGTTTGTTTATCAGTACCATGGCAACGCTAACTTCCGTCGGATAGGAACCGTCCGTAGCTTTTTGCAGGAGTTAAATTTTTTGAACTCATCCGGATGACCAACTGACACGATTTTTTTCGCACCGCACTCGTTCGGACCCATTCGCATGCGGTCTGCGAATCTCCATAGGAAATAAATGACTTCCGGCCGTTTCCCCCAGGAGACCGGGGTTCATGTCCCGTTCTTGTCCCGCGTATCACTGAAATGTACATTTTGTAACCTCACCAACCATATTTTCCTAAACCTGTCACTTTCTTGTGCTGCATGTCAGTTAAACATATGTCCTGATCCTGAGTATCAAAAAGTGACGCCAAGTGCATCTAAATATAACGCTAAAGGAGACTTTTTGCATCAATAACAAAAGTCAAAGGAATCTGACCAAGCATCGCTTTTTGATGCAATGGGAGTGAGAATGTGTTGTATGAATCTTCTGCTAATGAGGCTATGACACCTGCTGAGCTTGAGCTTCATTTTGAAACTAAACGGAGCATGATGAGGAAACGTGTAGGATCTTTAGAGAGAAAAACGTGATGAACTTCAGAAGAGCATTATGAAGAAAGTAGTAATATCCACAATGTTCCACTTCAATTCTGCAGGATTTCATTATGTATTTCATTCATTATACATGATTATCTTCTTCATGTGTTATGAAGGAAGCCTCGCTGTTTTTTCAGCGGAAAATACAAAGGCAGTTAGTTAGTTCACAGGGTTTTTTATTGAAAAACTTATCCTTGGTCTGAAAAAGTTTTAGAAACACTGCTGTAGAACACTTGGAATAACTCATTCTCATAAATGGGTTCATATGATATCCTATGGAATTAGGCGACAGTTTCCTGGGTTAAAGTCTTGTGTTTTGTGTCTTGTGGACGAGAGGATCGCCTCCCTACGCCTGCGGGTTGTGGGGGGGAAAACTCTGACTGTTGTTTGTGCATATGCACCAAACAAGAGTTTGGAGTATTCGGCCTTCTTGGAGACCTTGAATGGAGTCCTGTATGGGGCTCCAGTGGGGGACTCCATAATTCTGCTGGCGGACTTCAACGTGCACGTGGGCAATGATGGTGACACATGAGGTGTGATTGGGAGGAAAGGCCTCCCTGATCTAAACCTTAGGGATGCTCATGAGTGTACTTGGTACCAGAGCACCCTAGGCCAAAGGTCAATGATCGATTTTATAATTGTTTCATCTGATCTGAGGCCGTATGTTTTGGACACTAGGGTGAAGAGAGGGGCGGAGCTGTCAACTGATCACCATCTGGTGGTGAGTTTGGTCAGGGTGTGGGGGAAGACTCTGGACAGACCTGGTAAGCCCAAACGGGTAGTGCGGGTAAATTGGGAACGTCTGGAGGAGGCCCCTGTGTGACAGACTTTCAACTCACACCTCCGGCGGAGCTTTTCGTGCATCCCTGTGGAGGCTGGGGGCATTGAACCCGAGTGGACAATGTTCAAAGATTCCATTGCTGAAGCTGTGGCGGGGAGCTGTGGTCTTAGGGTCTTAGGTGCCTCAAGGGGCGGTAATCCACGAACGCCGTGGTGGACAGCGGTGGTCAGGGAAGCCGTCTAACTGAAGAAGGAGTCTTTCTGGCATATGTTAACCCAGAGGTCTCCGGAGACAGTTGCAGGGTACCGAAGAGCCCGAATGGCTGCAGCCTCTGCCGTGAAAGGTGCAGAATTACATTCAATTAATCACACCGTTATGACGAAAAGAGAGCTGAGCCAGAAGGCAAAGCTCTCGATCGACCGGTCAGTTTTCGTTCCTACCCTCACCTATGGTCATGAAGGCTGGGTCATGACCGAAAGAACGAGATCCAGGGTACAAGTGGCCGAATGTGTTTGAGTGGCTGGCGTCTCCCTTAGAGATAGGGTGAGAAGCTCAGTCATCAGTGAGGAGCTCTCCTTAACTTCTTCCAGGACATGAACAACTGTTTCCTGGGTGAAATGTTTGTGTTTTCTTCTCAAACTGAACAAACTGCTTAGTGCTAGAAGAAATCATAAAATCTGTGGCCCTGACCATGACTCCAAAAATTAGCAGCCTCACAAATGTCCTTTTGGGTAGTAAACATCTTTTCAATCAGCAGCCAATTAACAATAGTTAATTAAATATCAAACTAGTCCATGAATTTTCTCTCGATCAATTGTTTGCAGCTGTAAACACAGCTAGCTACATTTTCATAAATATTGATTTTGATTCTTAGAGAAAGTGTTAGTTTTGTGATAATGGAAGTGTAAAATAGTCTGTCTGGGAACTGTACCTGGATTGACTATCCCTCCGTTCGTATGACCGTTAACTTTCTTTTTCTGGGCTGTCTCTTTCTGGGGCTGAAATACAAAACAGCAGTCATAATCAGGCAGAGACAACACTTTCAGTTTGTTAGTTGGATTGACATTGACTTCAGAGCGTTTAACTCGCTGGGGTCGACAGCTCTGTCGGCAAGATCTAAATAAATTATTTTATGTTTCGAGTTTGATTGGATGTATAGTCTTTCAGAATGTTGTTTGGGTTGCTCTTGTGTTATAAAGATCATATTCCTGTTTCTTTTTCTCATTTTAATAAGACATCATTGTCACTTCTTCCAGACTCTTTTGTATTGTTTTGCGAAATCTTGAAAAGTTGTGAAAGGTTTCTGTGTGTGAAATTTTTTTTTTCTTAAAACAAGTTTGATTTCATGAGGACTTGTGTCTTCTACAGAAGCGGAAACTTTAAACATTATGGCTAATAATCATAATCCTTATGGAGGAAATGAACAGGTGTTTACTTCAGGAACCACACTGTTGAGTTCTATGGTGGCTGGCTCAGCCAGGTGTGTGGTGATGATGTCAGCATAGTGTCCCTCCGCTTTCATCAGCTCCACGTGGCTTCCTGTTTCCAGGACCTCCCCGTCCTTCAGAACCAGAACCTCATCACAGAAATCCAGGTACTGACACACACACACACACACACACACACACACACAGACACACACAAACACATACAGACACCACACACACAGACACAGACACACACACACACACACACACACACACACACACACACACACACACACAGATACACACACACACACACACACACACACACAGACACACACAAACACATACAGACACCACACACACAGACACAGACACACACACACACACACACACACACACACACACACACACACACACACACACACACACACACACAGACACAGACACACACACACCAGTTTTAACATAGTGAGTAACCAGTATAAACTAACCTGTAACTGCTGAGTAACCCGTATAAACTAACCTGTAACTGGTGAGTAACCCATATAAACTAACCTGTAACTGGTGAGTAACCAGTATAAACTAACCTGTAACTGCTGAGTAACCCATATAAACTAACCTGTAGCTGGTGAGTAACCAGTATGATGGACTTCCCCAGCAGCTCTTTCTTGATACATTGCTCAAAGATGTGTTTCCCAACGTGAGCATCGACGGCAGACAGTGGGTCATCCAGCAGGTAGATGTCTCGGTTGGAGTAGACGGCTCGCGCCAGACTCACCCTCTGTTTCTGCCCCCCCGACAGGTTCACCCCCTCCTCTCCTAACTGAAAACACACACACACTCACACGGTTATACTGGTGCTTCAAATTATTACTAAAGAGATAGACCTTGTCCCTATCTTGCAATCAGTGCAATTGACTTTGTACACCGATTCACCGCATGTATCATTCCTATTTTGCACCTGATGCAGAGTGGACTTTTCCCTCCACAGACGCACGTCGGTAAATAAGGGAATGTATTTGCGCTCCTGGAGGCGGTTCAGTGAAAAAACGAGGCGTGTTCAGGCGCAAACGTTGCCTGGTGCTATTTTGCACTTTCAATTAAATTCAATTCAATTCAATTTTATTCATAGTATCAAATCATAACAAGAGTCATCTCGAGACACTTTACAGATAGAGTAGGTCTAGACCACACAAGTATTAGCAGTGGCTATTGCGACAGTGGTAAGGAAAAACTCCCTTTTAGGAAGAAACCTCGGCAGACCCAGACTCTTGATAGGCAGTGTCTGACGGTGCCGATTGGGGGTGTGATGAACAGTGGCAAATAATACTCACATTAAATATAATGGAACAGTGACGGAATCGCAGAGCAAAGCTCTGCGTAGAAGAAACATAAGGACTCCAGGGAGTAAACTCCCCAGAGCTAGGTTAGTAACAAGCATTTCTGGGACAGGATGCATACATAAGGAAACAAGTGAAAACAGAGATGAGAGAGCAGATCAGCGTGTCGTAGGAAGGAAGGAGCTTCCCCGGTAGTCTAGAATTATAATAGCATAACTAAGAGAGGCAGGTTAGCTTAGAGAGAGGTGCCGGATCGGGCCTGAACTGTCCCCTGCCGGATCGGGCTGTACTGGCCCGCCTCCCTCTACTCTCGCTATATTATTGATTATATGATAAATAAATCTGATGACTACAAAGAGAAGCAGATGGGCCGGTTATGCGGACGCTGCAACTCATCACTCCTTAAGTATAAGTTTTATCAAAGAGGAGGGTTTTCAGTTTACTCTTAAATGTGGTGACGGTGTCTGCCCCTCAAACCCAAATTGGGAGCTGGTTCCACAGTAGCGGAGCCTGATAGCTGAAGGCCCTGGCCCCCAGTCTACTTTTGGAGACTCTAGGAACCACAAGTAGCTCTGCATTCTCGGAGCGTAGTGCTCTACTAGGACAATAAGGTATTAGGAGCTCTTCTAGATATGATGGTGCTTTACCATTTAGGGCTTTGTAGGTCAGGAGGACGATTTTAAATTCGATCCTAGATTTCACAGGAAGCCAATGCAGAGAAGCCAATACAGGAGAAATTTGATCTCTTCTCTTAGTTCTCATCAGAACACGCACTGCAGCATTCTGGATCAGCTGGAGAGTCTTAAGGGACTTATTTGAGCAACCTGATAGCAACGAATTGCAGTAGTCTAGCCTAGAAGTAACAAATGCATGGACTAGTTTTTCAGCATCGTTTTGAGACAGGATATTCCTAATTTTGGCAATGTTACGAAGATGGAAAAAGGCTGTTCTTGAGGTTTGTTTTAAGTGGGCATTGAAGGATATATCCTGATCAAAAATAACTCCTACATTTCTGACAGTAGTGCTGGAGGCCAGGGCAATACCATCCAGAGTAGCTATGTCTTTAGATAATGAAGTTCGGAGGTGCTTTGGTCCCATCACAATAACTTCAGTTTTGTTTGAGTTTAACATTAGGAAATTATGGGTCATCCAGGATTTTATATCTTTAATACACGCTTGAAGTTTAGCTAACTGACCACTTTCGTCTGGCTTAATTGACAGATATAATTGGGTGTCATCTGCGTAAAAGTGAAAGTTAATTGAGTGTTTCCTAATAATATTGCCTAGAGGAAGCATATATAAGGAAAATAGAAGTGGTCCAAGCACTGAGCCTTGAGGGTTTATCGTTAATGTTAAACGAATTGTGATCGCTCAGAGAAATAGGACTTAAACCAGCTTAGTGCGATTCCTTTAATGGCAACTAAGTGTTCCAGTCTCTGTAACAGGATGGTATGGTCAATAGTGTCGAATGCAGCACTAAGATCTAATAAAACAAGTATGGAGACAAGTCCTTTGTCAGCAGCAGTTAGAAGGTCATTAGTAATTTTCACCAGTGCCGTCTCTGTGCTATGATGCATTCTAAATCCTGACTGGAAGTCTTCAAATAGATTGTTCCTATGTAGAAAGTCACATAGTTGGTTAGCAACTACCTTCTCAAGGATTTTGGAGAGAAAGGGAAGGTTAGATATAGGTCTATACTTGGCTAAGACTTCAGGATCGAGGGTAGGTTTTTTCAGAATAGGTTTTATCACAGCTATTTTAAATGACTGCAGTACATGACCTGTTAATAAAGACAAATTGTTTAGTATTGTGGTGTTGACCACAGGTAGTGCTTCTTTAAGTAGCCTCGTTGGAATAGGGTCTAACAGACAGCAGAGATGGGGACTCGAGTTTGAGACTCGGACTCGAGTGCGATTTAAGTCGCACACACATTGACTTCAGACTCGACTTGAGACTCGTCCTCGAGAGACTTCAGACTCGACTCGGACTCGAGCTGCGGGACTTGTGAACAATGTTTATTTTTAGGAAACGTCTGACGAGCTCGCTATACCCCTCCCTCCGTTACCTATAACCTGCCTACGTAACATGAACGTATTGCTGGCTGGAGGACAACAAACAAACATGTCAAATTCACCGGCCGCTGCTGTGCCATAAACAAGACAGCCCAAACAAAAGAAGCGCTCATTGCAAAATATGCGGTATCACGATAAAAGATTCTGGCTCAACCAAATCTCATTTTATCAGACATCTGAAAACGCACACTGATAGGTGAGCAAACATATTTAGCTCAGCATTGACCATCTACCGTTAGCTTGCTTCTTGCTTTAGCTACGAGCTAACGTTACGGGAGGTTAACTCCGACGGTCTTCCTTATCAAATATAAATGAGCGTTTGTTTAATTGCCAAACTTGTGGTGGTCGATTAACTGTTACGTTAATCATTTAGGTGCCGCTGTCTGCCATCACGTTAATTATTAACGTTGTCTGCAAACAGGTTACAGGATTATTGTTGATCATATAACGTTACAGTTTCATTTAGTTATAACGTTACACTGGTTTGAGAGTCTGGGATGTGTTGACTTACAGTAGTTTATAAGGTATGACTAGTTGCATAGGCAGTGCACATTACATGGATCTGCCACTAAGTAAATAATAAATAATTGAGGATTCTCTATCATAAGGAAGTGCACTGTAGTGTGTTAAAAATTTCATTTGGTTGCAAAAGTGTTTTGCATTTAGCTACACTGTGATGTTTTGCAGTTTTGAACTAAATAGGAGTATGTCAATTTTAGTGTTGTGAGTTATAATATTTTCTATATTTGGTCTTATGGCCCCACAGAGCCAGCACAATAGGAGCCAAGGTCTTTCATTATAATTCATCAACAGACAAGGGAGTCCTTTTTCTTCAGAGCCTCAATTTTTGGTCTGTACTGTACTGTATGTTACTTAAAGTACACATATTAACTTAAAAGTAAAGCATTCTTGGTGTTTTTATCATGTTGCAATAGTCTGTTTACACTGATTATATACCAAAATCAAAACCACAAGAGACTTGAGACTTGACTTGGACTCTAGCTCAAAGAATTGAGACTTGACTTGGACTCTAGCTCAGAGACATGTGAGCATCTCTGACAGACAGGTAGTTGGCTTGGCTGAAGAGACCTTTAAAATTAATTGTTGAAGGTCCATAGGATAAAAGCAGCTGAAGTATGTATCAGGTCTCATCGTTCTCTCCAGTCCTCCTACGCCTAATGGTGAGCTGTTAGAAGTTGAGGGCGAAAGGTGATGAATTTTATTTCTAATTGTTGTAATTTTATCATTAAAGAAGGTCATGAAGTCATCACTACTCAGCAACCCGGTCTCACGCCAGGTCATGTAATAGTCACGTTATTTTGATTCATAAATTCTTGTACAGGTTACAATTTTGACGTTTTTTTCGTGTATATGCAACGACTTTTGAACGTGTACAGGTCACGCTTTTTGAACCTGCTCTGGGGGACGCGACTACAGGGAAATGAGGCGCCACACGCCGGCCAAAACAATGGAAGGGGCCGCTAGTCGCGATCGGGGAAATGAGGCGCCACTCGCGGGCCGCCACTCCACTCGCGGGCCGCCACTCGCGGGCCGCCACTCGCAGGACACGGGAAATGAAACGCCACAATAAACCACCCCGACCAACCTCCCTACGCGGACTTTCGCCTTATCAACTACTCGCTTTATTTCGTTCTGGGATCACGAAATATGCTTCCCATTAAAATGCATTGCTTTCAGTTTCGTAATGGCCACACGAAAAAAAACGGCATTTACGTAACCTGTCCATGACATAATAGATTACAATAACGTGACTATATAACGACCTGGCATGAGACTGGGCTGTACTCAGAGCTACAGGAATAGATGGCTCAGTAGAGCTGTGGCTATCTGTCAGCCTGGCTACAGTGCTGAAAAGAAACCTTGGGTTGTTATTATTTTCTTCTATTAGTGTTGAGTAGTAGTCTGATCTGGCAATTCTGAGGGCCTTCCTATAGGTTTTCAGACTATCTTGCCAATCTACACAAGATTCTTCCAGTTTAGTGGAACGCCATTTACTTTCAAGTTTTCGTGAGATTTGTTTTAATTTGCGAGTTTGGGAGTTATACCAAGGTGCTAACCCTTTTTCACATTGGGTGTTGAAGATTAAGAACAAGGCTTTCGATAGAGTTATAATTTAGTTTAGGTTTAGGATTAATTAACAGGCTTGAGTTTAATATGACTACAACTCCCCCTCCTTGGCCTGAGCCTCTTGGAATTTGAGTATTATTATGACTGGGAGGAGTGGCTTCATTTAGACTAACGTATTCATCGTGGCTCAGCCATGTTTTGGTGAAAAAAAAAAATCAATTTGGTTATCTGATATCAATTCATTTACCAATATTGCTTTAGAAGACAGAGATCTAATGTTTAATAGTCCACATTTGATTTTCTGTTCTGTCAGTGCAGTGGTTGTTTTAATTCCAATTAGGTTGTTGAGTATAGAACCTCTTTTGTTTATGTTAATCGATCTCAGTCAGGGAACAGACACCGTGGTTATGGGATTATGAACGGGTGGTTGTTCCCCGGCACACAAGAGACTGTGCCGTTTCCTGGTGCCCAAGAGATTTTGCCGGTGTCCTGCGCCCCAGAGACGTTTTTCTGGACTCCTGCTCCCTGTGTTTTGTCGGTGGTTCAGCTGACTCCTGATCCTGTTGCCTTTTTGGGGGACCTGACTACTCCTGTTAATGTTACCTTGTTGGCGGATCATGGCCCAGCTGTTCCGTCGCCTGTCTTCAGCCCAGCGGCCTGTCTTCGCCGCTGTCCTTCAGAGGAGATTCGCCTTTGCAGACGACCACCTAAGATTCCTCGACGTCCTGCTCGGCCGCCTGAGAGGCTCTACCTTCGCTGTCCTGCCCGGCCTCAAGAGGGGCTCTGCACTCGCCATACTGTTCAGCCGCCAGAAGGTTTTCACCTTCAGCGCTGGCCGCCTGTGAGTCTTCGATTTCCTGCTCGGTCGCCTGAGGGGCTCTGTTCTGTCTTTGTCTCTTGTCCGATTATTATTTGCTGTTCAGTTTATTCTTGTTTGGCTATGTAAGTGGATTGATTAATGCTTTTCTGTGTTTGCCTGTTCCTACCTGCTCCTGGTTTTTTGTATTTTGCCTGTTCCAGTTTTGGGATTTTGTCATTAAACCTTTTAACACTACACTGCCTGCTGTCTCTGTAAGTCGGTCCACCACATTCTCTGGAAGACTGTAACACGTCTGGGTTCATCTTTCCACTGTTCCAACAATCACCACTTTGGTTTGGTTGAAATAAACCCTTAATTCACCCATTTACATGTAGAAATGTGCGTCTGGTGGTTTTGTTGATGTGATTTTGGGGTTGTTTCATGTTAAACTAAAATGATTTTACTCTTTAACTAAAAGGTCGAACTCTGTAGGGATCCTTTCCATAATGTTGTCAGACATGACTTAGAACAATAATCTGAGCCTGTCAGCGGGAAAAACAACACTTTTAGTAGATGCTAACTAACACTGAACATTTGTCCTATAGGGTTACATTGCAGCCGGTTCAGGGCTGCAGGTTACAGCATTCTCGCTCAATACTGGACCAATCTCAGAGATCAGTACCTTCGACACCAATGCATGGGCAAATACAAAACAAACATGTTCTCTTTAACACAGAGTAGACTGTAGATGATTGCATGAGTTTCTCACCAGCGTCTGATCACCGTGCGGCAGGATTTTGAGGTCATCCTCCAGGCAGCAGCAGCTCAGGACTCGGTTGTACCTGTGGAGCATCAACATGTCACTACACAGATCAGCTGACACTTTTTCTCTGGAGTAGAGTTATCTACCTGGAGTGGTCCAGAGGTTCCCCCATCAGGATGTTGTCCTGCACTGTCCCGTAGAAGATCCAGGCCTGCTGAGCGGCATAAGCAATTGATCCCTGTACCGAGACCGATCCTTGCTGCAAGTTCAGCTACAGACAGAGAGACAGACAGGAAGCAGACAGTCAAGAAGCAAAAAGACAGGTGAGCAGGATGTAGATAGACAGGTGAACCAGATGCAGACAGACAGGTGAACTCACCTGTTCTAACAGACTGCAGATCAGTGACGTCTTCCCGTTGCCAACAGTCCCACACACAGCGAGCAGTCTGCCCTGCAGGAAACACAGCATCAGTTAGAGACACCCACAACCACACCCCCCCACACACACACACACACAATGAGGAACCAAGGGTCAAGTCAAGACGTTGATCGGATCGGCCCACTCATGAACAGAAGCTACCAACTCAGCAGGGACTCTGGGTCTCGTGGCAACAGGGACTCTGGGTCTCTGGGCAGAGGAGACTCTGGGCACATGTGTGACTTACTCCCAACTCTAGTGTCATATTGACAACTTGCCCCTTCATGGCCTCCATGGGTCCCAGGGAAGAGGGCCAGGTGGTACCCCACAAAGGACTTTGGCTGTCGGGGACACTCCCTGTCCATGGTGCGAGCAAGTTAGATAACTAATTAGAGTATCTCAGCTCATGTGGATCTGGTGTGCGGAGGTTACCTAATCTGCAGAATCCTCTGTCTTTTTATCTCATCTGCTCTGGATGTCTCCACAGGCACAACAAGGTTTGGTATGGTTATGTTGTTCTAGGTTTTCCTTTTGCTATGTTTAGACATTACTACTCCAACACACACTCCCCTCTGTCACTCATGGCCACCCTTCACCACTTACTGCACTGATTTCAATATCTCATTTTGTACACAGTTAATTTGGTCATTTAATTTAGTCTTATTTAGTTCAACTTTATTCAATAAAGTTGTGTATAAAAATCTAACGGCGTAGGCGTTGTCTCCCTAGGTGGTCCTGAGACTACTCCTCTTTCAGCTTAATAGGCTGCTTGGATAACCCAGGAAGTATCATTAAATGCGGAGCCACCTTTCCCAGCTAACTGTTTTTCCATTTGTTGCAATAAATGGTTAAATCTCTGACTGACTGAACCACATGTAAACACTTGGTCTCATCAGTTTTACCTTGTGCAGAGTGAAGGAGACGTTCCTCAGGACAGGCATCCCTTCAGCAGCTCTGGCTTCAGACACTAGGTTGTCCCTGTCCTCTGTGTCGGGGTGGTGGAGTGGTTTGGTCCAGGACAGTGTGGCATTCTCCATGACAACGACCGCTGATGGGCTGCTGGTGCTGTGGTTGATGTATGGCTCTGTATTCTCTGTCAGCAGTAACCTCTGCAACACACACAAACTTTAAATTAACTTTTTCTCTCAAAGTTTCCAGTCAGACTGTTGGAGAAGTTCAGGAGAGTCAAAGTGTAAGTTACCTTGAGACGAGCTGCAGACACAGCAGCTTCAGCAAGGAAACCAACACAAGGGGGCAACGATGAAAGAATAAACCTCACGCTGTTCAGGAGGGTGACGAAAGGAAAAGCCTGATGAAGAAACAGAGAGTGAGGCCTCAACACAAACCATAAAGAACCAGGAAGGCCCCTCAGATTCTCCAGCTCTTCTCTTTTAGCTCTTTCACAAAACAACATTTTTAGAGATTGTCCTCTCCCGAAAAATGTTCCCAGACAATGTTTGTTCCAGCATCATTCTGACCTATGTTGATGTTTGGAGTGGTGGGGCCCTCTAGTGGAAGCAAAGCATGAAGTAATGTGACGATGTATAAGAGCACCAAATGTCCTGGTAAGAAGGCAGGTTGGGGGCTAACGTGGATGCTTAGCAGAGAGGGATAAAGAAAAGGGTCTTTTGAATGGCAAGTTTATTTTTAAAGCCCTTCCAGATTGTTCTCTCAACAATATTAATGTTCCCAAAAAGTCCAGGTTAGGGTGGAGATATAATATCTCTCTACCTAGTCCTGGGTGCTTCCCAAGGCCTTCTCCCTTGGGAAGCACTCAGGGGGCATTCTTACCAGATGCTGAACCACAACTGGATCCTTTCAGCGGATCTACTCCGAGTTCCTCACGGATGACTGAGCTTCTCACCCTAGCTCTAAAGGAGACGCCAGCCACTCTCGTGAGGAAACACATTTCGGCCGCTTGTACCCTGGATCAGGTTCTTTCGGTTATGAACCAGCCTTCATGACCTTCAAGTGCCACTAGCCACTCTCCCCTTGTCCCCTCACTGGGGAACAAGACCCTGAGGTACTTGAACCCCTTTACTTGGGGTAAAGACTACCCAAAGTATTCAATCCATCGGTGTCCTGGTGAGAACCATGGCCTCAGATTAAGCGGTGCTAATTCTCATCTTGAGCATTAAAAACTTTAGATCAGATTAAAAAAACGTGTGAATAATCACGAGTCAAATACGGACAATCATGAGATTAAACACACTTAAATATTGTAATCCAGTGACAGCTCTAGAATATATCTATAATATCAATGTTTTAGTGTGAGTGTTCCTCACGGTGCTGGTGCTGAGAGGTAGACCCAGCCAGGTGTGAATGGTGTAGGTGACCATGATGGCGATGATCGGGACAAGAGGGCTGATGGTCGCACTGAAGTTCTGGATCAGAGCAGCTTTATCCAACATCCTCCTCTCTATTGTCCTGATGTCTGACACACACACACACACACACACACACACACACACACACACACACACACACACACACAGATACACACAAACACACACAGACACACAGACACACACAGACTGTGACAGCTGACTTGACCCGTGCACCCCGAACAATCATTAAAGTCTGCAATGTAGCATCTACATGGTAATCAACGGCTGGTTTGAGCCTGTCACTGCCCAATGAGAGTCGAGTGCAGATGTGAGTTTGCGCATGCTCAGATTTAAATGGTTTACGCCATAACGCCATGGGATCCGGATCCGGCTGCATCGTGAAATCTACAAAATATTAAACTTTTCTCATTACAAACAATAACAGAAAATGGAAATCATTTTCAAAAACATTGTGGCTATCTATGATTGTTTGATTGCTAACGTTAGCTCAAAACACCATTCAGGTGACAGCCTTTGTTGTGTTTGGAGCCAGCAGTGAACCAACTTCGTTATGTAGGTCCATTTTTATTGAATTGACATTACAGAAGTCTGTCGTTAGCAGGTTCTTGTTGGCTACTTCAGCCTCTAATCTAGAACTAACATCAGGGATCATGTTGTGAAAATGTGATGCCTTACGCTAAATGATAAATGACTGCTAGGTAATGTACCAAGCTTATTATTCTGTGGCGAACAGCAAAACAGATCTGCTTCTGTCGCAAAGTGACGCATGCATGAAGGAGAAAACCAAGACTATACCGCAAACCCAGACATAGTACTGAAGGGAAATGAAAATTGAGCATAAGTACGTAGGAGGGTGGAGCCAGGCTAGTGTAACGTTACATGTCCCATCAGTTAACACAACCATTACAGTGGGAATCTTCTTACCTGTGGTTTTCCTGTAGAAGGACTCCTCCCACACATACATCTTGATGAGTTTGATGCAGTTGAGGACCTCGTTGATGGAGCGGACTCGGCTGTCTGTGATTTCCCCAGCCTTTTTCTGGAACCGGTTAATGAGCCTGGCAGACACAAACTGACACACAGAAACCATGGTCCATTGCTGCTTTAATTTTTGTTGTTTTTTTGTTCTGTTAAAAATCTGCAGAAAATTCTGCACCCCACTGATTTATTGTATCTTCGATTTCCATAGATACCTGCCACAGTTAATTTCAGGCCCTGTGAAGAAACTAAATAAAAAAAAAACGACAAATCTCTCAGACTGTTGTCAGAAGTGTGTCCACAAACCTGGAGGACGATGAAGACGAGAAAGATGAAGATGCCGATGAGAGCAGTGTAGTCGAGGATGTGGCAGGAGTAGGCGGTGCACATTATTAACAGGAGGGGGGAGGGCAGCAGAGTCGGGCACCACCGGACGGCTTCAAACAGCTTGTAGCTGTCGCTGGTCAAAACATTCACCATCTGGAAGACAGACACACACACACACACACACACACACACACACACACGCACACACACACACACACAGACAGACACACACACACAGACAGCCAGACAGACAGAAAGTTAGAGAAAGACAGTCAGACACACACACACACAGACAGACAGAAAGTTAGACAGACAGACAGACAGAGACCCAAACACCTAACCCAAACACAGGACTTTGTGGTTCATGTCCCATGTGTTTAAAATGTGTTACCTGTCCCACAGAGACTTCGCTGTGTGTCCTCAGAGTGATGATCTTGCTGAAGCCCAGCATGCAGAAACCTGTTTTCATCCTGATTCCTGTCCGTAAGCCTATGGCCCAAAACAGAGTCCTAGAGCTGATCCTTAAGAGGTCCATAAAGGCCAGACCCAAACACAGACCCAGGCCCCCCCAAACTGAGAATGACTCTGGTTTGAGGATGTAGTGGAGGATCTCACGGACCAGGACTCCCTGAGAGAACACACAGAGACATTATGTTGATGTGTTAAAATATTTATTATAAATCACATATCTCAAATCAAGCAATCTGATGGTTCAGATGGTTCACAGCCAAAGGTTAAATTGGGCCTCCTCAGGTCCACAACACACCCTGCCGGAGCTCAGCTCTGTCTCCTTCAGCATCAAACATTTTGCTTCAGCCCTGAATGTTTTGAGTGTAGCCCCAAATGTATTTTGAAAAGTTGACTGACAAATATGAAACCGGATGTCGCTTAGTGTCCACTCTCGCTGTAAAAAGCTGTGCAGCTTCAGGTTTATGGATGCGCTCTGCTGTGGGCATGCTGCAGCAGGTGTGTCCCATTTGTGCTCTGTGCATTTCTGCCATAAGTTTCGGGTTTCCACCTCTGATGTAAAGCAGCGTACAGACACTTCCCTAAACGTCTCAAACGGGGATCTGTGTCTGTCAGAGGGTCTGAGATCTACCGTATCAGCAGACTACGGTGCAGGTAGATTATTTTTAGATAGATTATGTAGATTATTTTCTGAAATATTGTGACTTTATTTTCACAAAATATCACGACTCCTCCAAATCTCAGAGAGCTCTTCCCTCACTGCCCCTCTAGTTACCCTAACCTCACTGGATCTAAAATGTATAAAATCACATAGTGGAGGAGGTGCTAAACCATGTCTGATTTTATAAA
Source organism: Perca schrenkii (assembly GCA_025617405.1). Taxonomy (NCBI): domain Eukaryota; kingdom Metazoa; phylum Chordata; class Actinopteri; order Perciformes; family Percidae; genus Perca; species Perca schrenkii. The sequence continues at coordinate 44,750,147 of CM046787.1, forward strand.
TTAAACAGATCTTTTTGAATTTAATGAGATTATCCCAGGTAAGTAACTGATATTTCCTCAGAATACTACAGTGGTGGTAGTGGTATGGTTTTTTATCCAGTATTTTTAATGCTTGTTTGTATAATATTTCTAATGGTTTTATTGTTGTAGAGTGGGTATCGGACCAGCTTATTAAACAATATGTTATGTGGGATAGAATCATGGAAAAGAAATTTAATTTAGCAGCTTCTGTTGAAAGAAAGTCTCTAATGAATCTGAAGTTTGCTAGACTGAACTTAATCCTATTAATAACTTTTTTAATGTGAGTTTTGAAGTTGAGGTTTGAGTCTTTATGTAATCCTATATATTTATATTCTGTGACGACCGGTAATCTTTCTCCAGATATTAAAATTTCCGGTTTTATATTTAAATTTTTTTTTGAAAAGAACATGGTATGGAATGTGCACAAAGTTTTGGACATGAGGAGGACATTGCTCAAATCTGAAATATTAAAGTCCAGAGGTTTATTAATAAATTAAATGAATAATGTATCACTGAGGTGAATATTTGTCATATGCACATTTATGGAGGTTACTTCCCCATCAAAAGATGCAAAAGAGGGAAGAATAAATGATGCCTAAGCTACATGTGTGCTGACTCAGATATAATTAGAAAAGTCAATCTAGAGGACAATAAATAGATGAAAGCAATACAGAATGCCTGAGATCCTTACTGCAATATTTTCTATTATGTTTTTATATTTGGATTGTAATGTTTCCATATTTATTCAGAAAAATGTAGAAATATGTTCATAAAAATTCACCAAAATGCAGGAATTTAAGTCTTCATGCTAAAAAAAATGCCAGCAACAAAACCTTGGCCTTTGGGTTGCCAGACCAGTTATGATTAGACCAATTGTTGCCATCTAACAAACTGGAAGCTAAAATTAACAAACATTGGCTATTAACAAGCTGGGCAAGCCAATCAATGTTAAAAAGGCTATAATAGTGGTTTCTGATTTTCTTAAATCAACATAATATGTTTACATATTTGCCAACTAATATTTTCAAACATGTTCAATTTCATACATTTTCCAAGGGTGAAATCCGTTGCCTGCCTGTTAACATTAGCCTATAAAACGTAAAAAAAATAATAATAAAGTAAGTAAATTGTAAAGTATTTCTCTTTGTGTGAATAACTAATCAACCCTACCTTACACATTTTATGCTGGAAAAAGAGCCCATTTGGTGTAAAAACCCATTAACACATTTGACGGCGCTATTTTGAATGACGACCATTCCCTGTAAATAAGGGCTCCCCCTCCCTACAAAAGACAATTTAACCACTGTTCACAGCCATGATATAATGAACACATACAACAGCTGCAGCATCTAATTTCTTTGCACATTAAATATAACTCCATGTCTGAATAAACCATCAAGTGTACTACTGCTGTCTCTCTACATACTACTCTCTACTGTTGTCTCTCTACATACTACTCTCTACTGTTGTCTCTATACATACTACTCTCTACTGTTGACTCTCTACATACTACTCTCTACTGTTGTCTCTATACATACTACTCTCTACTGCTGTCTCTCTACATACTACTCTCTACTGTTGTCTCTCTACATACTAGTTTCTACTGTTGTCTCTATACATACTACTCTCTACTGTTGTCTCTCTACATACTACTCTCTACTGCTGTCTCTCTACATACTACTCTCTACTGTTGTCTCTCTCATTCTACTCTCTACTGTTGTCTCTATACATACTACTCTCTACTGTTGTCTCTACATACTACTCTCTGCTGCTGTCTCTCTACATACTACTCTCTTCTGTTGTCTCTCTCATTCTACTCTCTACTGTTGTCTCTATACATACTACTCTCTACTGCTGTCTCTCTACATACTACTCTCTTCTGTTGTCTCTCTCATTCTACTCTCTTCTGTTGTCTCTCTACATACTACTCTCTACTGTTGTCTCTATACATACTACTCTCTACTGCTGTCTCTCTACATACTACTCTCTACTGTTGTCTCTCCACATACTTCTCTCTATACTGTTGTTGTCATCTTACTGCACCGTGGTTGAGCTGCTGCTCTGTCCGGATGCTATGGGAGACATTTTGTGTCAGTAATTAACAGCAAAGGCCGGGACTTCCGGTTGGACAAGCGGATAGCACGCACGGGTCAGTAGCTCTTGCTTAGTTGTGTTTAAAATAACATTCTAAACAAAGTACGACTAACCTAGCAAAGAATAGAAAGAACTTTACTTGTATCAAAAATACTTCACATAAAAAAGTAAATAAGGTGGTACAAATGAAAGATGCAGACTACACAAGGCGCTAAGACGGGGACAGAAGAGGAGGCAGGCCCCGATGAAGCTGCAGGGGAGAGTTTGGAGAGGAACCCCGACATGAGTGTGCAGTGTGTACACTCTCGGATCCATTAGCGCCTGCAGTAAGCTATTCAGCTGATAAAGCTAAAGGCTGTTCGACCCAGGTGAAAAAATCTTCTGGGGGGGGTGTTTGGCTCGAGGTCATGGTGCAAAGGACCCTAGGGTGAAATTACTCCGAACCATCACTTTAAAGCTAGAAGATTATAATTGGCTCAGGCTGGATGACTGCCTAGGTGAGTTAGGGTCAGATCACAATACATCCTGTTTATATGATAAGTTGCAAGAGATAAGCCACCCAACTACTGCCACAGTTAAAGCAGATTGGGAAAAGGAGTTGGGTACGAACATACATAATGACCTATGGGATGACAGTTTAGCATAAACGCATGTCATTGTCTAATACAGTTTAAAATCCTACATAGGCTACATTATTCCAAAGAAAGAGTTCATAAGATCTTCCCTGAGCTCTCTCCTCTGTGGGAAAGATGTGACACTCATGTTGGTGATTTACTTCATAGTTATGTTCTTTGTTGCTGGAGTTATACATTAGTTTCATGTCTAAGGTGTTACATATTCAAATTGTCCCAGATCCAGTTTTAGTAATCTTAGGGATATCCAATGAAGCACAACAGCACTTCTTGGCATATGGAATTCTCACTGTAAAGAAGTGTATCCTCTTATTCTGGAAAAAGAAAGAGGGACCAACACTGATGATATGGCTCACGGAGATGATGGACACACTCCACCTTAAGAGGATCCGGTTGATCCTTAAGGACAAACTAAAAGACTTTGAGAACATTTGGCAACCTTTGGAATCTTATTTTACAGGACAAGCAGTATCCTGATTGCAGTCCGGGGTGGGTTATTGCACGTAGGGATTAGGGCCTCTCATTTCTCATTTCTTAGTTTTATGTTTATTTTTTTATTTTTGTTTAGATTTTTTATGAATTCATTTATTTATCCTTATTTCCCTTCCTTTTCTTGTTTGAATACTCTAAAAAAGAAGCACTGTAATAACAATTTTGTAACTTAATTTTTGAAATTAAGCTTCATAATAAAAATATTTTAAACAAATTAACAGCAAAGGCACCCAGTGTCACAATGTGACAAGTTGGGAGTAAGACTTGGTTGTGAATTTAAAATCCAAAAATACTCAAAATCTAAAAAGTGTATCATATATTCAGTATGAGTTTCATAAAGGTAGAATTTCTGGCAGGTGTGCCTAATAAAGTGGCCACAAAAAGTAAAAACACTTTTCCTTGTTTTGATAGGATTTTAAAAAGGTGATGTAATGTAAGATGACTCACTGAACAGCAGAACATCGCCACCATGAAGACGCCTGAGATGGCGACGACCAGCAGCAGCCGGTTTCTCTGGAAACGAAGCAACACTCGAATCAGAGACGCTTTCTGCAGGCCGACCGCACACACTTCCTGTTCCCACAGCTTCTGCAGCCTGCACAAAGAATCACACAGAAACATAGAAACATAGAAACACAGAGACACACAGAAACACAGAAACACACAGAGACACACAGAGACACAAATACACAGAGAAACACACAGAGACACACAGAGACACACAGAAACACAGAGACACACCACGGATGGGTTACTGAACCGGCCCACTAGGGCCCTGACTCACAAAAATGTTGCCCAAAAAAACACAGATCCGTCACAATCGTGTCCACGTTCAAAAGCAAAAACACAGATCTGTCACAATTGCATATTCAAAACCTTTAATTTTCTTAAGCATTTGTTTAATTACAATGTGTGTGTGTGTGTGTGTGTGTGTGTGTGTGTGTGTGTGTGTGTGTGTGTCTGTGTCTGTGTCTGTGTGTGTGTTCATGCAAAACAATTACAAAAACAGGCAAAATGACTAAAAGACTGTTGGAGTTGACTTGGGTGTCTTTATCTCTGTAGACAGAGTATAAAATGATATATGTGTAATAATCCGTCCATGATCAACACACAGAAACATGTTTGTTTCATGTCGTGTATAAATAAAGTCTTATTTTTTGCAGTCTGACCTGTCTCCGTTGACGTCGGCTCCGTCTAGAGGAGACGGACTGAGTGTGCTCGGGTCCAGCTGCTTCCTGAACATGGACCACATCACCGGAGTCATCCAGGACATGGTGCTGAAGGACAGGAAGCTGGCTGCATCCAGAGGATTCAACCTGAACACCAGACAACCAGACCACGGTTCACTACCAGGGGTGGGACTCACCAGAGGCCTCACTATACTATATCATCATGATACGATATTATTGCGGTTTTAAACATATTGCAATATTCTGCAATATATTGCAATTTATTACCTCTTTTCAAAATTCACATTTTTCGCAATTTCAACTTATGTCCCCAAATGGAAACTTTGTCAACATCTGTTTAATCTAAAAGATGAATTTCTGTTTGTTTATCTCACTTTCTTTTTTTTGTGTGTGTTTGGCATTACAGTATTGCCACTGAAAATATCCCAATACTATGCTATACCGATTGTTTCCCATATTCACTACCACAGACTCTAAAGATAAAACCAGATCTTGTTCACTACCACAGACTCTAACGATAAACCAGATCTCTTATTTTGTGCATGTTTGAGTGCTTTTTAGGTAAATCCACATCCTGACTCACCCTGCTGCAGCGGCCATCTTTAAATCAGCTGCTGGGTATGTTTTACCGTTCATTCTGCTGAGACAGACAGGATTATATACAATACATACAATACATGAAGTAACATCTGATTTGAACCCAAACCTCCATCTTTTTATCAACTTAACTCAGTAGTTTTGGTGTCTAAACCTAACCAGACTGGGACGTTTCAAAACGTTAATGAAGTCTTTCAAACCGTGACCGTTACCTTCTCTGGTTTATTAACACATTGTCTTCTCAACTTCTTTTGTGACGAGTTCATCTTTCTCTTAATTTTCTCTTATTTTGTGCATGTTTGAGTGCTTTTAGGTAAATCCACATCCTGACTCACCCTGCTGCCGCGGCCGTCTTTGAATCAGCTGCTGGGGATGTTTTACCGTTCATTCTGCTGAGACAGACAGGATTATAAACATATATTATAAACAGTTTCATTAATCAATGGTCAATCAGATTCTCTCAGTGAGCCGTGCCCTGCTATACCATGCTATGCCCTGCTATGCCATGCTATGCCCTGCTATGCCTTGCTATGACATGCTATGCCCTGCTATGACATGAACTAATACAACTATTAATGTATTACCTCTTTTTCCAATAGCGAATAATTTTTCCCAATTTCCACTTATGTCCCCAAATGGAAACTTTGTCAACATCTGTTTAATCTAAAAACATGATTTTTTGTTTGTTCATCTCAATTAATTTGTATTGCTGCAATATGGGATTGTCAGGCAGACAACAGATAGATCATAACAGATCGATTCTTGGTGCGTCTGTACTTGGTGTCTGTGTGTTGATATTGTTGTGATCCTGTGTTTGGTTCTGGATTTATTGGTGTTTTTTGTGTTCGGCAATACAGTATTGTCACGGAAAATATCCTGATACTATGCTATACAACTTTTTCAACCACCGCTATTCATTACCACAGACTCTAAAGATGAAACCAGGTCTGGTTCACTACCACAGACTCTGAAGATTAAACCAGATATTTAACAGAGGGAATTAACTCACTCAGATTATTTCTCTAAAAGGAAACTAAATAAATTAGTTGTTTTGTTCTGAGGGAACTATATTGGGAATTGAATGACTTTTTTCTAGAACTATTTTCACATTCTTCTCTTCTTGACATATTATGACTTCTCCTTCAGGGTTCATGTCCCGTTTGAAAAGAAAAGGAAACAGAGAGTTTTTTAACTTCATGTAACAAACGGAGCTATGTCACGTTCTCCATCATGTGGTAACCTTCAGGAAGTGAAGTAACATCTGATTTGAACCCAAACCTCCATCTTTTTATCAACTTAGCTCAGTAGTTTTGGTGTCTAAACCTAACCAGACTGGGACGTTTCACAACGTTAATGAAGTCTTTCAAACCGTGACTGTTACCTTCTCTGGTTTATTAAAACATTCTCTTCTCAACTTCTTTTGTGACAAGTTCGTCTTTCTCTTAATTTTCTGTTATTTTGTGCATGTTTGAGTGCTTTTAGGTAAATCCACATCCTGACTCACCCTGCTGCCGCGGCCGTCTTTGAATCAGCTGCTGGGGATGTTTTACCGTTCATTCTGCTGAGACAGACAGGATTATAAACATATATTAAAAACAGTTTTATTAATCAACGGTCAATCAGATTCTCTCAGCGAGCCGTGCCCTGCAATCCCCCAGTGTACTATATATGTCAGGATTGTCCCCACTATATACTGTAATATATATCAGTGTTCCCTCCAGTGTATTATATATATCAGTGTTCCCTCCAGTGTATTATATATATATATATATATATATATATATATATATATATATATATATATATATATATATCAGGGTTCCCTCCAGTGTATTATATATATATATATATATATATATATATATATATATATATATCAGTGTTGTCTCCAGTGTATTATATATATCAGTGTTGTTTCAGTGTACTATATATATCAGTGTTTTTTTCAGTGTATTATATATATCAGGATTTCCCCACCGGGCCTAAGCCATTCTTAATTATGTTTTAAGATATTTTTAAGGTGCGGTGGATTGTTGCAGCTTGGTAGGGAACTTAGACAGAGTCATATTTTCAAATCTCCAGTTATCTTTGAATTCAATACAGTTTCAATTACATTTTATGTATAGGATCAAATCATAACAAGATTTATCTCAGGACACTTTACAGATAAAATAGGTCCAGAAGACATATTTTACAAAGACTCAAAAATTTCAATAATTCCCTCAAGAGCAAGCATTTAGTGTAACAGTGGCGAGGAAAAACTTTTTAGGCAGAAACCTCGGACACAGTCAGACCGTTGGTGGGCTGCCATCTACCGGTGCTCTGACTTAAAGTAGGGCTTTATGGAATCTGACTTATACCTTTTTTAAATTCTGAATTTCTCAATTCTATCAATTATTCTGTTATCACATAAACTATTTGGCTCTACATAAATGCTTTTCATCAGTCTCTGAATTTTAGAGTTAAAATATTCCTATTATTAAGTCTAAACATGCTGTATGCAATTAATCTCCACCGCATGTGATGTCAGACTCCTATATGTCCCCTGGCCAATCAGCCGCTCTGCAAACTGAGAAGAACCTGTTTGTATTTACACATTTCTACAGAACAAACAAAAGAGAATCTGAATATCAACCGACTATGCTCGAGGTCCTCCTGTGTGCAACCGTCTCTCATTTCCTGTCACAGTGTCCCACACAGTCCTGTCATATGAACTCATGTACCTTTTAAAGAATTCACAATCTATGTTCCAAATGTATAACACTACTAATTATACCAACGTTGCCCAATTTGTTGCCTGTGGGCCATGTTTGGCCCGTCCTCCCTTTGTTCTGCTTATTCTCCTCTTAGTTTTAAAGTGCTTTAACATCCAAAACATAATGACTACAACATGTACATTTTGTGCAGCTACAAATTACTTAATCTGAGTTTTAACTTTAATGTAAAGCACAGTGCTGGTAAACTATTTGTTACAAAGGTGGACAACACAGCTGTTTGGGATAGGGTGTGTTTCCTTTTTAATATGTTTATGTTCCCAAAAAAAGCATATGGATCATTGCTGCACATAAATAAAATTACTCCACTAAAATGTGGAATGTAAAAAAGTAAGAAATATAAAAAATACTGTTAAATATACAGTATAACAATACAATAGAATTTACAAATTTACAAAAAATTACAATAACAAAAGGAATGAGACATACCTGACATAATATGAAATCCAAACATCTAAACTAAAATAGAATTATAACCTTGGCTCCAACATGTGTTTCTGTAATAAAACCAGCTTCACCTGGAGCAGAGGGTCGTGCGGTGTAAGAAAGTTGAAAGGAGGACTGGCTCTTCGACGTGCAGTTCCTCGCTGGCTGGAAACTCATCGACATCTGAAATAAACTCCAACTTTCTGACAACTGGATCCTCTGTTCTTTATTTTCTCTGTCAGTTGGGTTCATTTAGACACTTCCCCAAAAACAAACATGTTATATAGTTCTTCAGCCTGAGGCCTAACAGAACACGTTTTAACATTTAAAAGCAAGAATGGATAGTTAATGCAGATATTTACAGGACTTTACTTTTCACAGTTATATATACAAATCATCGGTGGAAGAAATATTCAGATCCTTTACTGCAGTAAAAGTACTAATACCACACTGTACAAATACTATGTTACAGTAAAAGTCCTGTATTGACAATATTACTTAAGTAAAAGTATTTAAAGTCATCAAGAAAATGTAGTTAAAGTACTCAATGCATATGGATTCCAGACTTGGAAAGGGGGGCCTCTGCAGTCCGTTTCAGCTGCCTTGACCACCATATTCATGGCGAGGGAAAAGAGTATAACTGCGATAGTACAGCCAGTTATGACCTCTCTCTAGAGGCTGTGCCAGTCATATGTTAAACTGCCAGATGTGACTCTAAGCCTGAAGTTCCCATTGTAGTTCAGGATGAGGTCCTTGATCTTACTGGGTATGTGGTGTCGGTCCAGGGTCTCGACCAGCTTATCTGGGATTGACCCATATGCGTTGGCCAAGTCCTGCCAAAGCACCACCAGGTCTCCCTTCCCCTCTCCTGCCTGCCTGAGCAGCTGGGTGACCACTCCTGTGTTCCAGACACCCTGGCACTCCGGGGATGCTACCCGTCTGTACTGATGTGTGTACTTGTTCTTCAGAAGGAAGTCTGTCATCCTTCTGGATAGAAAACTAAAGATCTTCCCCTCCACACTGAGAACTGAGATGGCTCTGAACGTCTCTAGCTTCTATAACCCCAAAGCTCTGGAAGTCCGAGATAAGTGTTAGTAATGATAGCATCACATTTTCCCAAGGTTGTGGTTATGCCATAACAACATAATTAAGAGAAATAAGAAGTCCTTAATGAAGACAAACCAAAGCAGAAAGACATGAAATTTGAGGAATTAGAAGAAGCTGCAGAGAGAGAGCTTTTCACTGCTTGGTTATCTTGTTTTTTTGCAACCAGATTTTGACAAGAGGGTGGAGCTGTGAAAGTCAGTGTTGTTTAATATGGTGTTGTTAAAGTGGTGTGTGGACAGCCAATCAGACAGTCTGTCAGATAGGCAGAAATACAAGCTGCTACCTATGCTTCAGACTGGGGAAAGAATTTGTTGGGTGTTGTCCGCGTAACTTTGGTAGTAAAAATCATGTGAGTGAACAGCCTGTTCTCATGAACGATTTGTACATATAGCTGTGAAAAGTAATTGTCAAGTCAAATGTGTAACTGTAAGGAGAAAACACAAGACTTTCACCCAGGAAACAGGTGATCATGTCCTGGAGAAGTTAAGGAGAAAACACAAGACTTTCACCCAGGAAACAGGTGATCATGTCCTGGAGAAGTTAAGGAGAAAACACAAGACTTTCACCCAGGAAACAGGTGATCATGTCCTGGAGAAGTTAAGGAGAAAACACAAGACTTTCACCCAGGAAACAGGTGTTCATGTCCTGGGGAGTGTTTTAGTCCAAAACACAATCTTTTTCTTAAACTTAACTGTCATCACCGCATGATGTTCACTTTTTCTAGGCTAAACTAAACCATAAATGGCCGACAGCTCCCGGAGCTCAAGTTATCATCATTTGAATTCTGACAGTGAAATCAGTCATTTCGCTAAAAACTATCTATCAATTGTCTTAAAGCCGCAACAGACTTGGAGCCTTTGTGATTTGAGCCCTCTGAACCTGCTCTCCTGCTTTTCCTTCAGCCTTTTGGTTCTGGAAAGAGGAAGAGAAAGTGCCAGTTACACACAATGATAAAAACTGTGATTTGCTGCAGCATGCCAAAATGTTACAGTCGCTCAGCATGACTGAGTGAAAGTTTTCTTCAGCATTTCATGGACAGCATAATTGATTGCATGTTTGTGCATCCAATATAGTTGTTTGGTTGTAGTTGTATATTCTTTTGTACACAAAATAGAGTAAAGATGTGAGAGCCAGGCATTACAAGTTATTTTCTGTCAATTCAGAGTTTTAGAGATACTTGAAGGACTTGAAGGCTTGGGGCTTTCGTCCTGGTATATTGTCCCAGCATCTCTGCATCAGTCCTGTGGACTCAACCCTGCAGCATGGCCTCTGATATTGTTCAGCTCTGCACGCCATCCCAACAGTATCAACAATCAGAGATTTGTTCCTCACCAGCAGTTTCTTCAGCACTACATGGACAGCATCATTGATTGCGTGTTTGTGCATCTGATACAGTTGTTCTGTTGCAGTTGTACACAACATAGAGTAAAGATGTGAGAGCCGGGCATCACAAGCCTTGATTTAGTCACTTTTTCCTGACGTTTTTGTCACTTTTTTCCAACGTTTTTGTCACTTTTTCTGTCAACCAAACTGACTTTTTCTCTTAAATAAAAGCATGTGAATGAACTCTACATGTCTGTCTCTGGATGTTTTTCTTGTTTTTCAGCATGGCTCGTAGTGAAGTTGATTCATTCTGGGAAACTGACAGATGTCCCTGCAGTTGGTTAATGATTGGTCCGTGTGAGGCAGGGGAACTGAAGGACTTTATCTTTAAATGTAAAGATACAATCAGTCACTTTCTTTCAATTTTTCTAATATTTGACATGACATCCTAAAACGTTGTTACATTGTATGTTTGTGAGATCCTGTGGATAAACTTTCTGAAGATTTTAAGGACTAAAATAAATGACTAAAATTATTGAACTTAAAGTTGTATCTTTTTTTCTTTGACAAGAAGAAAAAAGCAAATTTTTTCTACTCAAAGGTTGAAAATGTCTTTGTACCTTTGAATGAAAAAATTTGACCTTTTCCAGAGAAAACTGCAAAAATGCCGACAATGTGACAAGCAGCAAAAAAAAGTGGCGTGCGTTAATACCATCAAATACTTGTCTCTAAACTCTCAGAGCAATATTTTACCGATCCAAGTGGACGGCGTGAAGCACCTGGTGCAGGTGCGTTTAGGGCGTGTCCAAATTCACTATTGCTAGTTTGACGGTGGTAAAAAGGGCCCGTGCGCCGGGAGCATGGTTCTAAAGGATTGTACTTAGTGTCTTCATTAATCAGAGGTGTGTTTTGGGCGTAACATACAATCAACCAATCAGAGATCATCTCCCATTCCCTTTAAAAGCCAAGCGCGTTTGGACCTTGGAGCATTGCTGTTATGATGGAGGATTTACACCCTAATATTTTTATTTGTAATCTTCTACATGTGTGTGTGCTGCTGTGCGTCCCTGTGTGTGTAACAAGCATAGTGTGTGCGCGCTGTGCACAAGCCAAGGAGCATTTTACTAATGTTCTGTTAAAATAACAATGAAATGCTGCGTTATTGACTTTAGACCAGGTTTTTGTTGGTCAATGGGGCGATTACTTCCCACTGCCTCAAGGTAGCAATACTCCCAGAATACACCTGGACACACCTCCCTGTAAGACCAGCACGCCCAGAATGCACCTGAACACACCTCCCTGTAAGACCAGCATGCCCAGAATGCACCTGAACACACCTCCCTGTGAGACCAGCACGCCCAGAATGCACCTGAACACACCTCCCTGTAAGACCAGCATGCCCAGAATGCACCTGAACACACCTCCCTGTAAGACCAGCATGCCCAGAATGCACCTGAACACACCTCCCTGTAAGACCAGCATGCCCAGAATGCACCTGAACACACCTCCCTGTAAGACCAGCACGCCCAGAATGCACCTGAACACACCTCCCTGTAAGACCAGCATGCCCAGAATGCACCTGAACACACCTCCCTGTAAGACCAGCACGCCCAGAATGCACCTGAACACACCTCCCTGTAAGACCAGCACGCCCATGGGCCCCAGATGGACGCAGGTGCATTTGCTGTTTAAACAACGTGGGCGCTGGACGGTCTTGAAATAGCAAAGACACTTGTGTTGTTTTTGTTTTTTTTGGGTGCAGGACAGGGCCCTGAGTGTCTGTCTCTGTGGTTATATTTACCATGGTGGCCCTCAGTTTCTGCTGAGTTTGACCCCCCCAGCTTTAGAAGGTACGAACGACAAAGGTACAATTTGTTCCTGTGACTAAAGCACTCGTGTCAAAGTCAAGGCCCGTGGGCTAAATCTGGCCCCTCGCTTTGATCCGGCCCGCATATCAATTTAGGATCACAATACATTTTGGTGCTTAGTTGGGCACCAAACCAAAAAGATGGCATACTGTTATCAAACCGCAACACACGACACTTTGGCAGATTTGCTGACTTTGAGACTCAGAAAATCTCCCAGAAGCCAACAGTTTAATATTCAGTCCTGTCATTACAATTTAAAAATGGAATCAAGGTAATAGTTTTGCCTGATTTGCTAAATTCTATGATGGCAAAGAACTGTATTGTTTACTTCTGAGGGCGTAATGTCAACCAAACTATCCTCTCAAGACAGAAGACTATATGAAACATGGAATCAACATTCCCCCTTTAAATTACACCTATGCATGAAATAAAGATATTTTAGTTTTTCGATTAAATAAAAGCATGTGAATAAACTCTAGATGTTTGAGAGTGGGACGGAAACCAAACCAAAGTAAGAGATGACTTCAGGCTGTCAAATCAAAAAACTAAAACTCTGAATGTTGTCAAACTTGTTTCCAGCTGCTCATTACATTTCCTCATTAGTCTAATTTTTCTGAGGTAATTGGGTTTGTTGAGCAGTTTCCTTTGATTCAGGAAGGGCAGAAAGAAGAAGGAAGTAATGAATGATGCAAACATTTCATTTACAGTCAGAAGTGATGTGACTTCACTTCACTGACACGTCTTTTTCATTTTAAAGAAGATCAACAAACTGCACGGAGACGCCACAAACTCTAAATCTACTTTTTTTACTTTCTTTTTAAGTCTCTAAATCCACTTTTTAGTCTCTAAATTTACATTCTTAGTCTCTAAATCTACTTTTTTAGTCTCTAAATCCATTTTTTTAAGTCTCCATCCATCCATCCATCTTCGTCCGCTTATCCGGTGTCGGGTCGCGGGGGAATCAGCTGCTCCAGCAGCTGATTCTTTTTTTTATTTAAATGTACATAAGCACAAGGGAAAAGTGGTGAATGGATCACCCACTTTGTCAAACAGTCTCTGTTTCCTCTTGTTTTTGTGATAAAAACTAAAGTAGGCAGCTGTTTGAAGGTTGTTGGTGTTCATGTCTGCCAAAAACTTCAAAATAGCGACAAAAACCTGGTGAAAAGCCTGTGCCAAGACTAGTTTTATGGTTGTTGTTGGTGTTCATGTGTCTGACTACAGAGTCCACCTTCATTACCACACGGTCATAAACGTGTTAATAAATATGTGATATCATGAATCCTCAGAAAGGAAATGACTCTGCTGTCTGTCAACATGCGTCTGATCACCTTCTGCTCTCTCTAACATGTCTGTTATATCAGACAACACGGCTTTTATCCGCCTTTTCTTGCAGTTACTGTATTTATTTGTGAGCCGATTAGCTCTTGGCAGTAGTAGCTGAGTGCCACAAGTGTACCGAGATAGTGGAGAGCTTTAGCCGGATCTAACCGGACCGTTTCCAAAAAACAGGTTGACCTTAACGTGGGTCCCCATGAATCGGTGTGTGACTAATAGGAACAAAAATCATTGGAACTGGTCCAGTAGTGTGTGACAACATTATGAGATGGATCCCTACAGAGATAGAGCTTTTAGTTAAAGAGTAAGATCCTTTTAGTTTAACATGAAACTAAACCCGAAATCACCATCACCAAACTCCACTAGACTCCATGTAAATAATCAGGACTTTTAGCATGTATAGGCAAGGCAAGGCAAGGCAAGGCAAGGCAAGGCAAGGCAAGGCAGCTTTATTTGTATAGCACATTTCAGCAACAGGGCACATAAAACATTAAAGAGCAGTTAGAAAACAATTAAAAACAATTTTAAAACATTAATAAACAAATTAAAACAAGAATAAAATTGATAGTGCAGTATAAGAATAAAAGGTGCAGTGCAGTATAAGAAATTAAAGTTAATAAAATTGATTATTTAAAGAAAAGCAACATCAAAAAGATAGGTCTTTAGCTTAGATTTAAAAGAACTGAGAGTTGCAGCGGACCTACAGTTTTCTGGGATTTTGTTCCAAATATGTGGAGCATAAAAACTGAACGCTGCTTTCCCCCTGTTTAGTTCTGACTCTGGGGACAACAAGTAGACCTGTCCCAGACGACCTGAGAGGTCTGGGTGGGTCATAGTGCAGCAGCAGATCAGAAATATATTTTGGCCCTAAACCATTTAGTGATTTATATACCAGTAAAAGTATTTTGAAATCAATTCTTTGAGGCACTGGAAGCCAGTGTAGAGACTTCAGAACTGGAGTGATGTGATCCACTTTCCTGGTTTTAGTGAGGACTCGAGCAGCAGCGTTCTGAATCAGCTGCAGCTGTCTGATGGATTTTTTTAGGGAGACCTGTAAAGACACCGTTACAGTAGTCAAGTCTACTGAAGATAAAAGCATGGACAAGTTTTCCCAGATCCTGCTGAGACATAAGTCCTTTAACCCTTGATATATTTTTAAGGTGATAATAGGCTGATTTTTTAGTTATGTTAATGTGGCTTTTAAAATTCAGGTCTGAGTCCATGACTACACCAAGATTTCTGGCTTTGTCTGTTGTTTTTAACGTTGACGTTTGAAGCTGAGCGCTGACTTTTAATCGTTCCTCTTTTGCTCCAAAAACAACCACCTCCGTTTTTTCTTCATTTAATTTAAGAAAGTTTTGGCACATCCAGTCATTAATTTGTTCGATGCACTTATTTAATTGTTGTATTGGGCTATAGTTCCCTGGCGATAAGGTTATGTAAAGTTGTGTGTCATCTGCATAACTATGGTAACTTATTTTGTTGTTTTCCATAATCTGAGCCAGTGGAAGCATGTAGATGTTGAACAGAAGAGGCCCCAGAACTGAGCCTTGGGGAACTCCGCACGTCATATTTGTATGCTCAGATGTATAATTACCTATAGACACAAAGTAGTCTCTATTCTTTAAATAGGATTCAAACCACTTTAGTACTGAGCCAGAAAGACCAACCCAGTTTTCCAATCGTTCAAGCAATATGTCATGGTCTACTGTATCAAATGCAGCACTGAGATCAAGTAATACTAAGACTGAAATTTTGCCACTATCTGTGTTTAAGTGGATGTCATTAAAGACTTTAACAAGAGCTGTCTCAGTGCTGTGGTTTGGTCGAAAACCTGACTGGAAGGCATCAAAACTGTTGTTTAGCGATAAGAAAAGGCTGAGTTGTTGAAAAACCACTTTTTCTATTATTTTACTTAAAAATGGAAGGTTTGATATTGGCTTATAGTTGCACATTAGTGTCGTGTCTAGATTGTTCTTTTTTAGGAGTGGCTTGATGACTGCAGTTTTCAGGGCCTGTGGGAAGATACCTGAGAGCAGAGATGTGTTTACAATCTTTAGAAGATCAGAAGCCAAACAAATTGAAACATTTTTGAAAACACCCGTTGGTAGAATATCAAGGCAACAGGAGGAGGTTTTCAGGTGTTGTATAATGTCCTCCAGGTTTTTAAGGTTGATCGTATGAAATAGTGTCATGTTGGAATTTGTTTTGCGTGAACACTGTGACAACACATATCCAGTACTTGATATGGAAGCACTGACTGTTTGTCTAATTTTCTGAATTTTGTCTGTGAAAAAGGAGGCAAAGTCATTGCAAGCCTTGGTAGACAACAGTTCAGATGCTACTGGTACTGGAGGGTTTGTTAATCTATCAACAGTAGCAAACAAAGCACGTGAATTATTATTGTTTCTGGCGATAAAGTCAGAGAAAAAGGACCGCCTTGCATTTCTTAGTTCCAGATTATAAATGCGAAGTCTCTCTTTATATGTGTTATAATGGACCTGGAGATTAGATTTTCGCCAACTGCGTTCAGCTTTTCAACACTCTCTTTTTTCTGTTCTCACACCTATAAAATTTCTCCATGGAGATCTTTTCTTACCAGAGACAGCTTTGACCTTAGTGGGAGCAATAGCATCAATAACAGTTGTAATTTTACAGTTGAAATTATCTACAAGCTCAGTCACTGAGGCCCCAGTGAGAGCGGGTGTAGCAGAGAAAAGCTGAATGAATGCTTCACAGGTGTTTTCAGTGATATAACGTTTAGAGCCAGCATATCTCCACCAGACTCCATGCAAATAATCAGGACTTTAGCGTGTATACAGCCAGCATATCTCCACCAGACTCCATGTAAATAATCAGGACTTTTAGCGTGTATAGAGCCAGCATATCTCCACCAGACTCCATGTAAATAATCAGGACTTTTAGCGTGTATAGAGCCAGCATATTTCCACCAGACTCCATGTAAATAATCAGGACTTTTAGCGTGTATAGAGCCAGCATATTTCCACCAGACTCCATGTAAATAATAAGGACTTTTAGCGTGTATAGAGCCAGGATATCTCCACCAGACTCCATGTAAATAATCAGGACTTTTAGCGTGTATAGAGCCAGCATATCTCCACATGTAAATGGGTGAATTAAGGATTTATTTCAACCAAACCAGAGTGGTGATTGTTGGAAAGATGAACCAAGATGGCTTTTGATAGTTTCATTTAGTTTCTGTCCACTTTAAATTAACTGTTTTTTACGATGATAAAAGTACCTAACATTGACGTTAGCTAGCGCTAGCTGATACTAGCGATTTCTAGTAACATATTTTGGGCTTCATTTAATAGACATATCCTGTAGTAGTACACAGTCGTATGTGTATTGTTTTGATTACAATGTGCGGAATTACTTTACATTGCCTATTTATGTCTATTTATTTCTATTTCTCACCGTTAATCACCGGTGTCTGTACAGCATCACCAGGGGGCGCCGTGGTTGTTGATGTGTGTAACTGGGAGTCCAACAATCTGGTACCAGTTCACGGGAGTAAGTTAGGGTTTGACTGCCGTTACAGGGCACTTTCACAGGGAGAAGGTTGAGTCGAGTTACGGGTTGCCTGGAATGAAGCATAGATCAAGTTGTTTTATTTTGAAAGTCCCTGGCAGGAAACTTCATTCAATATGAGATTCAATATGTTAATTCTTCTTTCTGCTCCTTAATCAATGAATTACGTAATCTCTCTTCTTCTCTTTTTCATGTTGAACTTTACAAGCTCGTTACCTCCAATAATCTTTACTTCATAATCAGATACTTTCTATGACTTTGATGAACATTTACTGAAGTAAAGTTTCCGTAATGCTACACTTTCCACCTCAGCTTTTAACAAGATATTTTAACCCTCCCACTCAAATTCAAAAAGTTTCTATATCAGAAATTTAGGCTTCTTTCAACCAAATTGTCCAAAAAAAATAATAACGTGGATGGTTCCATAAAACGCTCTACGCTCAGTGCACTAGTTTCATTGAATTTGGGTGGTTTATTAAATGTATTGTATTTGAAAAAACAAATTGATAAAAGAACATTGAAAAAAGTGACAAAAATGCCAGAAAATAAAAAAATATTTCTAAAAGTGCCGAAAAAACTAAAACAACAAAAAGTGACCAAAACTTTGGAAAAAGCGACAAAAAGTATTGAAAAAAAAAAGTTATAAAAAATGTGTGAATTTCAAATTTTGACCCGAAAAAACTAAAAGTTGCATACAGGATGATAGTTTAGTTTCATGTGCTCACACTAAAGTTTCGTGTGAGCACATGAAACCCCCTTAAAGGCTCCGTAGGAAGACAACACAAGGGTTAAGCGACAAAAAAACTCAAAAAAGCTTCAATGAAACGATGAGAAAAGCAAAAATTAAACGGGACAAATTTCAAAAAAGGGACAAAAATGTAAAATAGAAAAAAACGTCAGAAAGACCAAAAAAAAGTTAAAATGGGCCAAAGATATAAAAACAGAAAGGTTTTGAAAAAGTTTCTGTTAATTAAAATCTGGTCAGTATGTAAACTTCTGTTCTTTGATTCATTTAAATCTGTTTTCAACGCTTCACACATTTTGGGGAGCTTTTGAATCTCGCTAATCCAGCTGTGAATACACAGATGTTTCTTAGAGTACTTACATATATTTGAATACTTCTTCCACCAGCTGGTTACATCTCCTGTCAGTAAATCAAGGTGTTTTACTCTGAAAGTCCCTGACAGGAAGCAGTGCTCTGTGTCAGTAAATCAAGGTGTTTTACTCTGAAAGTCCCTGTCAGGAAGCAGTGCTCTGTGTCAGTAAATCAAGGTGTTTTACTTTGAAAGTCCCTGACAGGAAGCAGTGCTCTGTGTCAGTAAATCAAGGTGTTTTACTCTGAAAGTCCATGACAGGAAGCAGTGCTCTGTGTCTGTGTAAACTGTCTGCAGCAGTGTTCAGAGTCCCGACTCAGCTGCAGGACAGCTCTGACATGCTGCTGCCGGGAAATGGTGAAGTCCCGGAGTCTAACCGGTCCGGAGCAAAACTCGAGTCAGAACCCGGGGAAGGGTTTGAACCCGGGCCAGAGGCGCTGATTGTTCCGGTGGTTTTCGGGCTGATCTTTGTGCTGGGGCTGTTGGGAAACTCTCTGGTAATGCTGGTGATCGGGAAGGTAATTTTTATTTATATTTACAGTTTATGAAAATATGTTTTAAAGAGAAATTTTCATATTTGACAATAATTTCACTTCATAAAAAATGTTTAACATGATATTCAGGGCACTCAACCAACCCCCGGAAAAAGATTTTGGCCATAAAAGCCCAAATAAGAATCAGAATCAGCTTCAGAATCAGCTTCATTGGCCAGGTTAGGTAGACAAACAAGTAATTTGACTCCGTTTAATCTTTGCTCTCTAAGTACAACACTCACTTAACATATACGACTAAAATCAGAAAGAACAGTAAGAAATCTAAAAAAAACTGTTAAATATACAGTTTATCAATACAATAGAATTTACAAATTTAATAAAAATATACAATAACAATTAACACAATTAACAATAACAAGAGAGTTAAGGAATAGTGCAATATGAGCATAGTCTGAGATCTAAGATTTAAATATAAATATAGTGCAAGTCAGTTCAGTGCATGGGTGAAATATTAATAACAATATTGTAATTGTAAGATTGAAATATGCATGAGGTAGGTGAGCAGAGCAGTGTTCAGTGTAACGGTGAGTGACTGCTTGGGTAAAGAAACTGTCTCTGTGTCGGCTGGCTTTAGCGAGCAGTGCCCTGTATCTCCTACCAGAGAGAAGGAGGGTGAACAGTGTGTGACCAGGATGTGAGGCAAGGCAAGGCAGCTTTATTTATACAGCACATTTCAGCCATAGGGCAATTCAAAGTGTTTTACATAAAACATTAAAGAGCAGTTAAAATCAATTCAAAACATTAAAACATTAAAGAGCAGTTAAAAACGATAAAAAAAAATTAAAAACAGATAAAAGACCAGAATAAAATTGACAGTGCAGTATAAGATCAAGTTAACCAAGTCCAACTAGGGTCTCCCAGAGGACTTATGTTTTCTGTTGCAACTCAGGTTCCAAACCTGGCCTCCCAAAGGACTTTACCATAACCCAAGGGTCTGCAGAGATTTTTGTTGCCCTTTTTCTGACCCTGGACCGGTACAGGTCCTGGATGGAGGGAAGGTCAGTTCCATTGATCCTCTATGCAGCCCTAATTGTCCGTTGCAGTATGGCCCTGTCCCGTTTGGGGGCTGATCCAAACTAGACAGTGATGGAGGTGCAGATGACAGAGTGGATGATGGCTGAGTAAAACACTGTGTCGTTCTGGATGGTGAGCGAGGGGACTGGGGGGGGATTTCTCTAAAGTCCACTGTCATTTTCTTAGGGTTTAACTCCAGGCGGTTCTGACTGCACCATTGGACCAGCTGTTCCACCTCGTGTCTGTAAGCAGATTCATCAATGATGGTGGTGTCATCTGCAAACTTCAGGAGTTTTACAAACGGGTTCTTTGAGGTGCAGTCATTAGTGTAGAGCACGGCTCTTCAACATTTTTTTAGGCAAATGACCCCTTCACTGAAAGAGAAACGAAGCAGGGACCCCCTATTATTTATATCGTATAAAATTTAGGTGCATATTAAACTGGATCTACAATAACGTGTAGGGTGGCCTAAAGCCTTTACACATACCTTTTTACGGTGCATAAAATATTAATATAAGCTTTTAAATGTTGGCATATTCATATATTTATACATCATGTTTTAGTGTTAAAATGTGGCACAGTAAATCCTTAACTGTATCTGTGGATGTCTACCTTGTCTATAGTCCACATGAAAAAATATCTTTACTAATAATATGTCAGATTCATGAGTATGTATATTTTCAGAAATGTTTTATGGTTTAATTTTTTTTTTTAACTATTGAACAATAATTTGACGGCCCCCCTTGCAGCCAGCCTGAAGATCTCTGGTGTAGAGGGATAAGAGCAGCGGGGAGAGGACACACCCCTGTGGGGCGCCAGTGCTGATGGACCAGGTTTTGAATGAGATGCTTCCCAGTCTTACATGCTGTTGCCTGTCAATCAGGAAGCTGATGATCCACTGACAGGTGGAGGCAGGCTCTGAGAACTGGGTGAGCTTCTGATGTAGGAGTTCAGGAATGATGGTGTTGAACACTGAGCTGAAGTTCACAAACCCAGGCACTGGCATACGTCCCTGGGGAGTCGAAGTGGTGCAGGATATATTGCAGTCCCATGTTGACAGCATCATCTGCAGACCTGTTTGCCCTGTAGGCAAACTATAGGGAGTCCAGCAAGGGTCCTGTGATGTCCTTCATGTGGCTCAACACCAGTCTTTCAAAGGATTTCATGACCACAGATGTCAGGGCGACAGGCTTGTAGTCATTTAATCCTGTGATGGAGGGATTTTTGGGGACTGGGATTATGGTGGAGCGTTTGAAGCAGGAGGACACAGCTCACTTCACACAGCTCCAGGGACTGGACCCACTACTGTAGGCCTCCTCTTTGGCTTGACGCAGTTTCCTAAGATTAGGAGTGAACCAAGGTTTGCGGTTGTTGTATGTGCAGAAGGTCTTAGTTTGCACACAGTCCTCGCAAAATCTGATGTAAGAAGTTACAGTGTCAGCGAGGTCATTGAGGTCTGTAGCTGCAGCTTCAGAAACGCTCCAGTCGGTGCAGTCAAAGCAAGACTGCAACTCCTGCTTTGATTCCCTTGTCCAATTCTTTGCAGTCTTTGCCACAGGTTTGGAAGTTTTGGGTTTTTGCTTGTATGTTCGGATGACATGGAGCAGACATTGGTTGGAGAGTCCTAGAGCTGCCCGGGCAATCCTTTAAAACTGTGTAACGGTGGTCCAGTGTGTTTTTGTCCCTGGTGGGAATCTTGATATGCTCTCTGTATTTAGGGAGTTCCTGATTGAGTTTGGCACTGTTAAAATCCCCAACAATAATGACGAGAGAGTCCGGGTATTTTTTCTCTCTGTCTGTTATCTGGACGGCTAGCTGTTGTAGCGCGTCTGCTACGCAGGCTTGTGGTGGAATGTAAACACCGACCATAAGAAACGAGGAAAACTCCCGCGGAGAATAGAAGGGCTTACAGTTTATGAAGAGAGTCTCTAAGTGAGGGCTGCATGTCTTTTTCAGCACTGTAGTATCTGTACACCAACCTTCGTGTTTCCTTGGATTAGGGTGGCTCCAAAATCATGGTTGCAGCTGTCGCTGTGGTCCTGCTGCACTCCCTGCTACGCTCTGTGGTGCCCTGCAGGGCCCTGCAGACACCTCCTACCAAGAGCCTGGGTCTGTCCCATTAGACACCTCCTACCAAGAGCCTGGGTCTGTCCCATCAGACACCTCCTACCAAGAGCCTGGGTCTGTCCCATCAGACACCTCCTACCAAGAGCCTGGGTCTGTCCCGTCAGACACCTCCTACCAAGAGCCTGGGTCTGTCCCATCAGACACCTCCTACCAAGAGCCTGGGTCTGTCCCAGATTTCTTCCTGAGAGGGAGTTTTTCTTCGCCACTGTCACACTGAATGCTTGCTCTTGGGCGAATTACTGGAATTGTTGGGTCTTTGTAAATTATAGAGTGTGGTCTAGACCTACTCTATCTGTAAATTTTCCTGAGATAACTCTTATTATGATTTTATATTATAAATCAAATTGAATTGAATTGGACATCCCAGTTTATTTGACGTTTACGACGTCAAACTTTCAGTCAGCGCCTTGGTGCTTCTGGAAAGCATTGTTAACCACATATTTTTCCTTCATCCCCAGGCAAAGTACAGCATTGGTGGCGGGAAACGCAGCCCCAGCAGCCCGACCAACATCTTCGTGGTCAACCTGAGCGTGGCAGACCTCGGCTTCCTGCTGTTCTGCGTTCCGTTCCAGGCCACCGTGTACTCGCTGCCCCAGTGGGTGTTCGGCGGCTTCATGTGCACGTTCAGCCACTACGTCTCCTCCGTCAGCATGCTGGTGAGCATCTTCACGCTGGCCGCCATGTCCGTGGACCGCTACATCGCCGTGGTTCTCTCCCAGAAGCCTCGGCGCTGCATGCGGAGCCGCCGGAATGCTCTGGCCAGCGTTGCCATAATCTGGGCGCTGTCGGCAGCGTGCTCAGTGCCGGTGGCCCAGCACCAGATCCTCATCGACTATCCCAGCGGCACCAACAGCACCTACTGCTGGGAGCACTGGGAGTCCAGAGACGCCAAACGCAGTTACAAGGTGGTGGCGCTGTTGCTAGGATACGTGCTGCCGCTGCTGCTCATCTGCTGCTGCTACACCAGGGTCAGTGCCAAAACATCTGCATTTAACAAGAAACATCTGTTGCTGCTACGCCAGGGTCAATGCCAAAACATCTGCTAAAACATCTGCATTTAACAAGAAACATCTGCTGCTGCTACGCCAGGGTCAATGCCAAAACATCTGCTAAAACATCTGCATTTAACAAGAAACATCTGTTGCTGCTACACCAGGGTCAGTGCCAAAACATCTGCTAAAACATCTGCATTTAACAAGAAACATCTGTTGCTGCTACGCCAGGGTCAGTGCCAAAACATCTGCTAAAACATCTGCATTTAAAGGACAATTCCGGCACAAAATGAACCTGGGCTTAATAACATATGTGTACTAAGTTGACCGTTGTCTGGAATATGTTTTCAAGCTAATCTAATGTGTCTGTAGCTTGA
The DNA here is from genome assembly GCA_025617405.1 of Perca schrenkii. Taxonomy (NCBI): domain Eukaryota; kingdom Metazoa; phylum Chordata; class Actinopteri; order Perciformes; family Percidae; genus Perca; species Perca schrenkii. The sequence goes on from CM046787.1 coordinate 44,773,716, forward strand.
AACAAGCTAGCACAAACCGGTGGTTAGCTGCTAGGGCTACCTTTCGGGGCAGAGGGTAAATCACTATTTTTACACCACTAACGAACAAACGCCGTGGAACCAGTAACATAGCTCAAGCGCGGCTTTCATCGTTCGGCTGGTCATGACTGGTTTTCCAAGATGGCGCCTGCTTGTATACGTGAACGCTACTGTCTTTATAATCTATCTTTTTAATAAACTGACTGTACACTTACAAAGTTCTCAATGCTTGTGTTTACATGTAGGGCCCCTCATCATTCTACCGTGGAAGTGTGGTGATATTTTTAACCTTGTTAGTGGTGTAGAAATAGAGATTTACCATCATTTACCAAGATTACAGAAAAGTGAAGAGGGAAATCGTTCTGGGCAGCTGGGAGATGTTCTGCTGCTGCACAATCGTTCTAGCCGTCCCGGCCGGAGATTCCCCCGGCAATCCCCCCCCCCACACACACTCTCAGCCAGGTTGAGTAGCTCGCTAGCGTTACAACAAACGCCCGGTGTTGAAACCATCCAAAAGGTGACATTGACGTGAAATATTTTGTGTTTTAGCTGCTGGCTAATGTTAGCTTGCTGGCTCACTAGCTAACTGGTCAGCTAACAATAAAAATCAAATCAAGAAAAACCTCATTACGTTGGGGGAAATGCAGCTATTTTATTAGAATAACATGAATAAATATTACTAAACGTAACGTGAATAACCTTGAATTGGGGTACACTCGTCAGTGAACAGATGCAATTGAACCTAACCTTGAAACTATAACTCCCATAATTCCACCCAACGTCATCAAAAGTCTGTGTTTATCATCCATTGTTTTAGTGAAGGTGGTAAGCCTCTCTTCAGAACTCAAACCTCGTATGGTGGCATTTTGATGCTACCAAACCACTTCAACCCCCCTCTAGCATCCCATTGACTCCCATTCATTTTGATGCCACTTTGACAACGAATAACTTTACATCTGAAGTCTTTAAAGACTCTATTTGTCCGTTGTTTATTTCTAAAGAAACACAACAATGTATAAAAGGCTCCATTACCTTGTAGCTCACGTTATGGCTCCGTAGCAGACGCTTTTATAACAATAGGCTAACGATTGGGTCATAACCACGAGACTTACTGTCACACAGTAGAGGAATTACCGTATAGTACAGGAGAAGCTCACAGGCAGTTTGGGACTTCCATTAGCTGTTTAGGTTTAATTACTAATGTTAACTAGCATGTTAGTGATCAATAATTAGCCTGTGTCTATGTTATCTCCTTACATATACCTACACTCTCCGTCTCTGTAAGATTGGGAATGATTGAGATTTATCTTGGCACAACTACCAGAACACTTCACACTTTCAGACAGGTTGCTCACGTCACATCTATGTCTTCAAGCTCAGTTGGAGGCTGCTCAGTAACGCTCAGCCAGCACCGGGAAAGAGACTTCTGATATCTTTCACTGGTCTCCGTCCAGAGACACGGGGTCTGGTGGTCCATTTTATATATACTGTCTAATGATTTAGTTGAGAGACCTCTAGCGGCAGAAAGTTACATATTGTATGTTGAACATGTGCTGCTGCCTCGCCAGGGTCAGTGCTCAAAACTGCTCATTCAACAGGTTTTTATCTGGAATCCTTCCTCTCTCTTTATTTCCTTTGCCTACCTCCTTTCCAGCCTATTTCCTTCCTTCCCTCTTTCCATCCTCCCTTAGGCCGGGTGCACACTGGCTGCGTGGCGTCAGCGTGGCGTGTCTGTTGCGTGTCAGCTGCGTGGTGTTTTCTACGTCTTTCCCCACCAGAAAGGTGTCTGACTGCTGCTGCTGCTGCTGCTAGCCTTGTCTGGACACATGGATGTTTCCCATAAACATAAATATATTCTGATCTGATTACAGCAAAGACTTCGGCAGTATTGACGACAAAAAAGGCTCCAGAATATTTCCTTCTGGATTCACAGGTGCAGTATTAGAAAATCAATAATTATTATTATTAATTTTTTTAATTACATTTATATATCTGCATTTATATCAAAATCTCAAGACTTTAAAAAAAAAAATGTATTTGTGTCTAAATGACATATAAACATCTTCTCGTATTCTATGTTGTCTGGAAACGCTTCCAACACACTGGCGTTTGGCGTGAAAAATAGGCGTTGGTCCTATTTTGGCACCTAGACGTGAGTGTCACGCAGGCAGCGTATCATGCAGGCAGTGTGTAAGCTCTAACCTGTTAACATGGGAGCCCACATAAAAACAGACAGGCCACGCAGCTGACACGCTCACACACACACACACACACACATAAATACACACACACACACACATAAATACACACACACACACACAGACACAAACACACGCCCACGCCACGCAGCCAGCCTTAGTTATTCTCCGTTTACTTTCTTTCTATCCTTCCCTATGTACTTCATTTTTTCTTTTCTTCCCTCCTTACATACTAACTTAAAAACCTACATGAAGTAGGAAAAAGTCAAACTTCTTTCATTCCAGCGTGTTAAATATGAATATGTTCTAGTGTCTTCTCTCACTGAAGGTATTTGAGTTGTGGAGAAAACAAGACATTTCAGGACGTAATCTTGTGCTTTTTGGGAAATACTGATCCACATTTTAGAGACCAAACACCTAATCCATTAATTCTGAATGACCATTGTTTTAGTTACAGCTGTAAACAGGATAATGTTTGACTTGCAGCTGCTGTAAAACTCAGATTAAAAACAGAGCAAAGGGCGACGGAGTCCTGATGTCATAAATGTGTTTGAGCATAAAAACGCAAAGAGAAAAACATTGAAACTACCGGTGTGAAGTTTCAAAATAAAACACTCAGAAAGTGATTATAAAAGTTATAAATGTTCAGAGAAAACTGGGTGACATCAGCGATGGAAAGTAACTAAGTACATTTACTCCCCTACTGTACTTCAGTCCAAATGTTGAGGTACTTGTACTTTACTTGAGTCTTTTCTTTTCGTGCCACTTTTTACTTCTACTACACACAGACACACAGACACATACACACAGACACACACACACACAGACACACACAGACACACACACACAGACACACATACACACACACACAGACACACAGACACACAGACACACACAGACACACAGACACATACACACAGACACACACACACACAGACACACACAGACACAGACACACACAGACACACACAGACACACATACACACACACACAGACACACACAGACACACAGACACACACACACACACACAGACACACACAGACACATACACACATAGACACACACAGACACACATACACACACACAGACACACAGAGAGAGAGAGAGAGAGACACACACACAGACACAGACACACATACAGACACACACAGACACACACACACACACAGACACACACACAGACACACATACAGACACATACACACAGACCCACACACACACAGACACATACACACAGACACACACACACATAGACACACACACAGACACACACAGACAGACACACACACAGACACACACAGACACACAGACACACACACACACAGACACACACACACAGACACCAGGCACGGCGCCAAGATTCCAGTGTTGGATGGGCCAGACCAATTTTGGGTGGGCCTTAAATTAAAAACGTTATCAAATCCCTGTTTAACCTAATACAAATGACTGGCTAATATACTGTTATATTATATATATATTATATGTGCTTACATAATAAAGATTGTAATAGCTTGATGCTATTTATATGTTGTTGCATTGTAAAAAGTTTCGGTGCAAAGGACCGACCTATCCGCGATCGCTCTCCTTGGTTCTGCCCAAAAGAAGAGCGCTTTGGAATCTTCATTACGCACCATACCTGGCTGTGCTATAGCGCATCTCTCCTAACCTAAGGCCTATAGACTGTAAAAGTGGTCAGGAATCTAATATTTCCCCAAAACATAGTTTAGTTCTGCTCGTATAACATGATGCCGAATATTTCACAATTCTTTTCAATTGTTTTAAGTTTTCAACAATATACAAATCAACAACACTGCCCGACAGTTTCAATCAATACTCGGCCACAGAACGTGTTCATTGACAACGTCATCTGTCATGTAAAACAAGACTCAAGTTATTTCCTTACTTTAGTGTGATGATTCATGTTATAAACATGTTTAACAAAAATAAATAAATCGCATTAACAAGCCCTAAAGCATTATTGGCCATAACAAGAGAAAACCATGAGGGAAAAACAACTTGACAACAGTAACAAGCTGTTATAGAAATAGAACTGCGCCTGCAGCTCTGTAGCGGGTTATGAATTGATTATTTTAATCCATATATCTCATATAACGACATAATACAATACAGGCAGAGTAGCCACATACCTTACTGTTATCCTCTGGCGGTCCTACACAATTAAACTCCCTAAAGAAGAAGTAACCGGATACTTTAGCACTGGTTGAGTTGCGGGCTCATCCACGGAAGACCGATCCACAGGGCTATATCCATAGGGGCAATATCATCCACTCGCGAGGCAGAGGCAAAGGCACTAGCACCGGCGCTGGTCGCGCTGGCCGTGCTAACCGCGCTGGCCGTGCTAACCGCACTGGCCGTGCTAACCGCGCTAGCGGTGCTAGCATCCTGGGGTGGCAGAGACAAAGATGTGCTCGGCGTTGTGGATCTCAGCTCTCCTTCATCTCCTGGTTGCAACGATGACTCTGAGACCATTCGTGCACGTTTAAGGTACCTAAACAACGACTGTTGCAACCTTGTCCTTTACTGGAAATGATTTTCACACTCTCAGATCACTGGGAGCTAGCCTAGCATACCGACAAGCTACATCCGATCCAAACCTCACTGTCTGCTGAACTTGCGCAGAAACATAAAAATAGACATGACCAGTTTTTTTAAATTGTTTTTGAAAACTAAACATTTAGACAATTTTAGCACAAATTATGAGATTATTTGCCGATTTTTAATAATTCTTCAACAAATTATAATATATTAATTAGTTATTGTTTTTTCAGGAAATGTTTTGGGTGGGCCTGTTGAAAAGTGGGTGGGCCTAGGCCCGTCAGGCCCACCCATAACGCCGTGCCTGACAGACACACACACAGACTGAAGATGGCGCCAGTGTGTGAGGCGGGCCGTCAGCTACTCCGACTGTTGTGTGTGTTTCTGCTGCTTGTGACACTTGTTGCACATACTGTCAACACTCTGCTAGTGTATGATCGCCAAACGCTGCTCGATCTGAGAATCGCCAAAAACCCTGTCAACTTTCATAATTATGGACATAAAACTCTGCCTCCTTTCCTATCGGACATCCCGACATACCTCTGCCGCGCTGTAGAAAGCGAAAGCGGCCCGGATGTGGTGTTCCGACCCTGCTCTCCTCGTCTTCGCTGGCGCGGAGCCAATCTGGGGAACCTGCGGCCTCTGTGTCGGGCCTCCTTATCGGCTGTTCGCCCTGTCCCGCCAGCTCTTGCCAGGTTTGGCCTGGTAAACGCCAGATCGCTGGTGAATAAATCATTTATCCTTAAGGATTTCTTCGTATCCCGGAAACTGGATTTCGTTTTTATCTCCGAGACCTGGCTGAGTGTTGGTGAGTCCAGTGTTTTCGCCGACCTTTTACCAGATGAGTGCTGCTTTTTAATTCTCCTCGGACGTCTGGCCGTGGAGGAGGAATTGCGACTGTTTTTAAGAGTGACTTTAAATGTAAACAGTTATCGCCGTCATCCTTCACCAGCTTTGAACTTAGTTTGTTTGAGCTGGGGTATTCTAACTCGGTTCTGTGTGCTGTGGTCTACCGGCCACCCAAATACAACAGAGACTTTTTACCAGAATTTTCTGTGTTTTTGGCAGATATTATGCCTAAATATGACCGGCTCCTTATTGTTGGAGATTTTAATATTCATGTGTGTTGCCCTGAAAACCCTTTTCGCGTGACTTTTTAAACCTCATTGACTCTTTTAATCTTGTGCAGTCTGTAATTGGGCCTACACATGAACGTGGTCACACACTTGATCTTGTTTTATCTTATGGTTTGCCTGTTTTTAACCTGGTGGTCTGGGACGCTTTTTTCTCAGATCATATGCCTGTACTTTTTGAAGCTGATGTCTGCTGTCAGACAGTTAAACCTCGCGCTGCTGCTCGCAGATGTCGAGCTATTAACCCCTCCACTGCTGCTCAGTTCTCCGCAGTTTTCAGCCAAATCTGCGTCACTCCCGAGTCTGCGTGTGAGGATACAGAGGCTCTTAACTCATGGTTTCTCGACACCTGTCAAACCGCTATAGACATTGCGGCTCCATTAAAGACCAGGCAGCAGAAAGCCAAATCAGAGCCTTGGCTGAATGGAGCTACCCGCACTGCCAGACAGGATTGTCGAAGAGCTGAACGAAAGTGGAAAAAGGACAAATTGCAAGTGTCTTTTCAAATATTGAGGGAGCGCTGGCGTCATTACCAATCCACAGTGAAAGAGGCTAAAAGAAAATATTTCTCTGACATTGTTCTTCTAAACTGTTGTAAACCTCGCGTGTTGTTTAAAGTTATTAACTCTGCTTTAAATGCACCACAGAATGTCATTGAGGCCTCTCCTGCTGTGTGTGAGAATTTTCTTCACTATTTTATTGATAAAGTCACTTCTACCAGATCACTTAGTTCACCTGCTGCTTCTGATCCTTCTGTGTTTGTCCCCCTGCCCAGCTGTGTTTGACACGCTTGAGCCTGTGACCCTGCCTTTTGTGCAGGAGATTGTGGGTCATCTGAAGCCCTCGGGTTCTCCGGATGATACTGTCCCGCCCCGATTTTTTTAAGGAGGTTTTTTTCTACTGTTGGGCCATCTTGTCTCACGGTTATTAATAGCAGTCTGTCGTCTGGAGTAGTTCCTGTAATTCTTAAACATGCAGTTGTACTGCCTTTATTAAAAAAACCTGGGCTGGATCCTACTATTTTGGCAAACTTTAGGCCTATCTCCAAATTGCCCTTCTTCTCTAAAATCTTAGAGAAGATTGTATATTCCCAGCTCATGGACTTTTTAAATGAACAAAGTATTCTGGAAATGTTCCAATCCGGTTTTAAAACATTGCACAGCACAGAATCAGCGCTTTTAAGAGTTTTTAATGATATCTTTTTAGCTACTGACTCTCTGACTCTGGTCACTGTGTTATCCTTGTACTTTTAGATTTGACTGCAGCATTTGATACAGTCGACCATGATATTCTCATTGCTCGTTTGGAGCAGTGGGTGGGCGTCAGTGGCACAGCACTGGAATGGTTCAGGTCCTACCTGTCACATCGGACTTTCTGTGTCGGCCTTGATGACTCGGTATCCTCCACTGCTCCTCTTTCATGTGGGGTCCCACAGGGCTCTGTGCTCGGCCCTCTTTTATTTTCTATTTATCTACTCCCTCTTGGTTCCATTCTTAGGAAACATGGGATTTCCTTTCACTGTTATGCTGATGACAGCCAGCTATACGTCCCCCTCAAAAAGACAGAGTCCTACTCTGTTAACACACTGCTAGAGTGTTTACACGACATTAAAGCTTGGATGTCTTTGAATTTTCTAAATTTTAATGAAGACAAGACAGAAGTCTTGGTCTTTGGTGGTACTTCTGTGACCACTCCTCTAGTTGATCTGGGTTCTCTGGCACAGTATCGCAAGCCAATTATAAAAAATTTGGGGGTAAAAGTGGACTGTGATCTCAAATTTGACAGCCAGATTAAAGCTGTGGTGAAGTCCAGCTTTTTTCAGTTAAGGCAGCTGGCAAAAATAAAACCAATCCTTCAGAGATCAGATTTTGAGACAGTAATCCATGCCTTTGTGACTACTCGGCTAGATTACTGTAATGCACTTTACATAGGGGCTAGTGGGTCCTCCATTGCTCGTCTTCAATTGGTTCAAAATGCTGCTGCACGTCTTTTAACTGGCACAAGAAAGTATGAGCACATTTCACCTATCTTAGCTTCACTACACTGGTTGCCTGTCCAGTTCAGGATTCATTTTAAAATTCTTTTATTTTTTTTTAAAGCCTTGAATGGCCTTGCCCCACCTTACCTCGCTGAGCTGTTGCACCCCTACACCCCTAGCCGATCTCTCAGGTCAGCTGACCAGCTGCTCCTGATGGTGCCTAAGGCTAGGCTCAAGCTCAGAGGGGATCGAGCGTTTGCCGTTGCAGCTCCAAAACTTTGGAACGGACTGCCTCTGCACATTAGACAGGCCTCCTCTCTGTCTAATTTTAAAACTCTTCTTAAAACCTACCTCTTTTCCTTGGCTTTTAACACCAGGTAGAGTGTTGATGTTATGTGCATATTTGCAAATTTTACTTGATGTTTACTTATTTAATTCAATTTAAATTGTTTTTTATTGCATTTATTTTATAGTGGGTACCTCTGCTTTTATTGTGTTATCTATTTACTTTGTTTTATCTTTTTGTGCAGCACTTTGGAAACCTTGTGTTTGTTAAAATCGTGCTATATAAATAAAGTGGATTGGATTGGACAGACACACAGACACACACACAGACACACACAGACACACACACAGACACACACACACTTTAATAACTTTATGAATAACTCAGTTTATTTTCATGTTTCTGTGTTTTTTGTTGTCTGTTCTTCACACTGTTGACATTTCTTTCAGGTTTTGTTTCATCTTCATAAAAAGATGAAGAATATGTCCAAGAAGTCTCAGCGCTCTAAAAGAAAGGTAAACTCTTCCTCCTCTTCTCTTCCTCTTTTCTTCCTCCTGTTCTCTTCCTCCTCCTCCTTTTGCTGTCTGTTTGTAGTGATGAAGATGAAATACGCTGGACTTAAGGCCACTTCAAAAATAAGTTTGAGTAAACAATGAATGTAAAGTGTTTCTGATCTGCAGAGATAAGGATAATGATGATGATGATGATGATGATGATGATGATTATGATGATGATGATGATGATGATGATGATGATGATCATGATGATGACAGGATGTTTCCTGATGCAGCTGCTGTTTGATCAACAACTCTCCATCATTCAGACAATCAGACAGTTCTCACCTTCATCATCACCATCATCATCGTTAGACCCGCTAAAGATACATTTTTTATTATTTTTATATTTTTTTGTTATTGGATTTAATCTGGACATTAAATATTTCATTTTGCCTTATGGCCTGGGCTAACGGTTCAAGAGAAATCACGAATAGCATGGGAGATAGATCCCTGTCTCGAGCCGGGATTTCGCATGGGATTCGCAAATAAAGTACGTACCATGTCAATGAATTTGGCTCCCAAACCAAGCCTCTCCATTATTTTGAATGTGGTTATCAGCGCATTGTGATCAGACAGGATTGCTGGTTCTATTGCTATCGTGTGGAACATTGTCTTAAGTTCACTGGAGCACAAAAAATAATCAATGTGGGAGTGGGTGAGGTGATGTTTGGAAAAAAAGGTGTAATCCTTGCTAGTAGGATTGTGCATCCTCAACTGCATTGAACATGTCTGATATGTGTTTTGGGGCTTTCGTGTGGTTGACCCCTGATCTATTCCGTTTTAAATTTAGTACTGCATTCATGTCTCCCCCTATAATTATTGAATATTCATTGAGAGAGAGCAATTTATTGGTTAGGTGCGGGAAAAAGCTTTCATCATATGTAGCCGGTGTGTATACTGAAAAACTGAAGGCCTACTCCTTATCGTAGTACATATATAAGATATCCTGCCTGATAGGTCTTTACTACTTTTGTCTATGGTGAGTGTGCATCTCTGTGAAAGCAGCACAATGGAGCCCTTGGTGTTGGTGTCGTCACCAGATGAAGCAGCAACTTTGAAATATTTATTTTGACGATTTACATCTCTTTTACGTTATGTGATTCTTGAATAAGCATCACGTCTATTTTCTGTCTTCTTAAATAGTCCAGGAAATTAGCTTGTTTGATTGGCCCGTTTAGCCATCTAATGTTAACAAAAAGGATTGAAAGTACAGCCATCTTCAGAATTTACACGGATATATGTCTCGAGGACCCTACCGGAATTCACTGATAAATTTGTAGCAAAGGGTGAGCTGTTAGATCTAAGCACAGTGTGGTGAAAACACAAAACATAAAATAAATCCCCTAGCCCTCCGAGATCGCAGACCCCCTTCCCTCTCTGACAGATAGGTGGCCGCATCAAACGCAGCTCGCACAAAAACTCAGCTCAAAACTGCCCCTCCTGTCTAAAGTCACAGGTTAACTGAAACAGGTCTAATGCTTTCTTATGTTAAACATGAACAATGTTACAAAAAATACTTGAAACTAAGTCCCAACCATCTATTAAGTTCTGAAATAAACTGTATGAAAAACAAATCAGCCATGTAGGAGTAGTAGACATAGATTATAAAATGCAATTTAATCAAATGCTCCTTATAACTCGGCTCCCAAGCTCATACATTATAGTTTCAACCAGCTACTATGCACTGAAATAGACTGGGTGGGAAACAAACCATGCAAGGGTAGTAAATATAGATTACAAGATAAGTGTTTATCATGTTCTTACAGTCCAATCAAATATTTCTCCCCAGTTTGTATTCTCCCTCCTTCATATCTAAATCCCGACAGAACTTGTCCACTTCCTCGGATGCAGTGAATGTGAGCGTTCTCCCTCCATGGTTTACTCTCAGAGTTGCCGGATAAATAACAAAGTTTGGGATGCCTTTAGCATGCAGCTTGCGCTGCACTGTTATAAATTTCTGGCGCCGCTGGACGGTGAAAGCGCTGTAGTCAGGCTTAAAGCGCAGCGTTGCATTGGAATCACGAATCGGGCCTTCCTGCTGTGCCTGTCTCGACCCCTGAATAATTTCCTGACGGTCCTGAGGCCTGTACTACGAAGCAGGATTTGGCGTTAACAAGCTAATTTAAGGCTCAACCCAGGATTTTCTGTACTACGAAGGTGGATCAGTTGTTATCGGGTTCAATCACCGTGGTAACTCATGCTGAACACCTAACCTGGTCGGGAGCAGGTTAAGTTGGAGATCAGACATCAACCGGGGTGAAAGCGCCGCCCACTGACCAATCAATACTCGATTGATAACGGCGTCACTGTTCTTAGAGAAGATCAGGCGGAGCTCGGTGCAGAGAGAAAGAGAGAGAGAGAGGGGGGAAAGAGAGAGGGAGAGAGGTTTGCGCTCATAAAAGTTAAAACATTTACATTTATTTTTTTAGAGACCAACAACCCCGTTAACATGGGTATTTTTATGAAATATAGCCTATATATTTTAATGGGAGGGAATTACATATCGGCTTCTTGAGCCGTGTGTCGCCAATGATCACATCGGTTTGAATTATGTTTTTATATTTTTTATTTGCTTTAACGATCGCTTCCACTGCCAGGGTTGCAACTGAAATAATAGGCTAAAGCAACGACAGTTTATGGAAAGCACCAGTGTCATTATGGTCAGATCTTGGTCCTGACTGATGGGGAAGTGATATTAATAAGCATTGTGATTTAAACATCTAGCGTTGTCTATTTATTTATTTTTTTGCCAGCTTTCCTTCCTGTTTTAGGAAGCAGCGACTGTATTGCGTTTTCCCTGTAAAACCGTGTCTGTGTTCTTCATATTTATGGCAAAATAACATGCAGCTCTGGTAGATGTTTGCGATCGGTCGTGGTGCGCAAACACCGCCTCTTTTATGTGAATGCGCGCGCCGCTGGATTGGGAAACCCTGAGTTGACTGAACTAGTTGTTCTTGCTTTGTAGTACAGGCCTCTGGTATCTCAGACACCTGAGAATCAGCGTGTGTGTTGTTGCACCCTTGCCGTAGATTCTGTGTGCCCTGTCAATTTCGATGGTAGCCCCATTCCGTAAGGAGGGGATCCATTTTGGCAACTGTTTTTGCAAAAATCCATTCATTCTTTTCGCTGCCCTCTTTCAGTCCAGTGATGCGCACGTTATTTCTTCTCGATCTGTCTTCTAGTTCAGCCAACTTCAACTCAAACTTCCTCTGGTCATCAATACAGGCTTTCACCGTGTTTCTCATCTATCTCTTGTCCTTTTGCGCCTTGTCTAGTTGCCCTCGGCTGTAGTCTCTGCGGTGAGTTTAAGGGCTTATTTTTGGCCCAAAGAAAGGCTTCTTCACTACTAGTTCCTTACCATCAGCTTGATGTGTCAGGACCTTTAGGGTACAGTCTCTATAGACAGAGATGGAGGGTTAGGGTACAAGCTCTGTAGACAGAGATGGAGGGTTAGGGTACGGTCTCTATAGTCAGAGATGGAGGGTTAGGGTACGGTCTCTATAGTCAGAGATGGAGGGTTAGGGTACGGTCTCTATAGTCAGAGATGGAGGGTTAGGGTACGGTCTCTATAGTCAGAGATGGAGGGTTAGGGTACGGTCTCTATAGACAGAGATGGAGGGTTAGGGTACGGTCTCTATAGAGAGAGATGGAGGGTTAGGGTACAATCTCTATAGACAGAGATGGAGGGTTAGGGTACGGTCTCTATAGTCAGAGATGGAAGGTTAGGGTACGGTCTCTATAGACAGAGATGGAGGGTTAGGGTACGGTCTCTATAGTCAGAGATGGAGGGTTAGGGTACGGTCTCTGTAGACAGAGATGGAGGGTTAGGGTACGGTCTCTATAGTCAGAGATGGAGGGTTAGGGTACGGTCTCTGTAGTCAGAGATGGAGGGTTAGGGTACAGTCTCTATAGACAGAGATGGAGGGTTAGGGTACGGTCTCTGTAGACAGAGATGGAGGGTTAGGGTACGGTATCTATAGTCAGAGATGGAGGGTTAGGGTACGGTCTCTATAGTCAGAGATTTAGGGTTAGGGTACGGTCTCTATAGACAGAGATGGAGGGTTAGGGTATGGTCTCTGTAGACAGAGATGGAGGGTTAGGGTATGGTCTCTGTAGACAGAGATGGAGGGTTAGGGTACGGTCTCTATAGACATTAGACTAATATTCAGGTCAGTGTCTGTGGAGTCAGACACACAGAAACAGTAGATGAGTTAGCAGACATTTACAGCAGGAGCAAAGGATTCTGGGTAAGTGTTTACAGCTCAGGACTAAGAATAGAGACTCCCTCTAAAGAGCAGACACACACTGTGGAAACAAAACACTTTATTAATAACTTTATAACCCTTTATATTCTACGGATCTGTTTGCTTTATATTTCATCAACAAGATGAGGAAATGTTACTTATTATTTCTTCCTGGCGGTAAATCATGATGGTTTTATGGTTCTTTAATAAGCCGACAAATCAAACACACACTAATGAAGAAGGCACAGTCATAAAAATAAAACATGGTTTTAGTATCTGAATGTTTAATTATTACTACACAAATATATGAAGAGTCAGAACTGCTGTAGCGTAATATGACCTGAAAAGAGTTGTGAAAAAAGATGTAATATTTTGGAAAGATGTATTATATCTAGAAAAAACTACGGAAAAAATACGTAATAATTCAAGAAAGATGTGAAAAAAACATTAAATTTCAATAAAAAAATATTAATTATTTTCTAAACAAAGGTTAATAAATGAGACTTTTTCGTGGTCCAATAATAATGATTTAATGGATCTTTAATGAGCCGACAAATCACATCAAACAAACTAATGAAGGTGCCATCATAAAAAATAAAACATGGTTTTAGTATCTCAATGTTTAATTAAAACTACACAAAGATATGAAGAGTCAGAAGTTATCGGGGCATGTGTGTGTGTATGTGTATGTGTGTGTGTGTCTGTATATGTATTTGTGTGTGTGATTGTGTGTCTGTGTGTCTTTGTGTCTGTGTGTGTCTGTGTGTGTGTTTCTGTGTGTGTCTGTGTGTATGTGTGTGTGTGTGTATGTGTGTGTGTGTGTGTGTGTGTGTGTGTGAGTGTTTAATGGTTTGAGTTTCCTCCCGTTTGAGCATCATATCTTTTGGACGCCGTCAGAGATGGGTCTTTGTGTCTTCTCTCTGAGATGTAAACACCCGTCGGAGGTTTCGAGAGGTTTATGAGTGCAGAGAAACATTAGTTCTGCAGCTGAGTGGAAGTTTGGCGTCTGGAGTCGCAGATCTTTGTGATTTTTAAACAGATTGGATATAAATAAGATGAGCAGTGGGCCGCGTCTGTGTGTAAAGTGTCCCGACATAACTTTTGTTAGGGTCTGACTCTATAAATAAAGTTCAGTTCAAGGAGGGAAACAGGCTAGGTTTATGTAAACTACAGTATCACATTTTACTGGGTTAAGAGCTTCAAAAGAAGCGACAAAACAGTCAACGTTTTTGTCGTTTTTTTCAAAGTTTTTTTAGCAGAAAAAGTTGGAAAAGATGACAAATACGGTACTTCATACAGTGTGTATATATTTTTCCTATAAACACATACTCTGGGTGTTTCTTGCACAAACCAATATAAATCCTGTGTTTCCTGCAGACAACATAGACCGTCGTTTCTTTGAGTGTATCTCTGTAGATGATGTTTCCTCTGTGTTATTTCTGTAGTATTGATGGTAACATTTCGGGACTCCCAAGGGTCATGGTATTCCCGCAGGAGTCCAGCTGTACAGGAGTCAATCTCACCATTAGTAACGTGATGAGGACGGAATAGGGCATAGAAATCAACGGGAGTGGGACAGAGCCGGAGATTAAATTAAAAAGTGACGCTGCAATGCCGTGACTGCGCCCAAAGATTGCGAGCCATTTTGTTAGAGAAGATCTCTGTTGTGTTGATATGCAATGAATCAACTGTAATACCTAATGTGACCAGCGGAGGGAACCATCTAGTTACATGACCATGGTGTATGTTGGTAGGGAGAGAGACGAAGAAGAGTAGCTAGAGACTAGATTTTGGTGATGATGTTGGTTCATACATTACAAGTTTGAGCACAAACTCATTGTGGATTAAAAACCAAGTCTCTTCTTTAAGACTTAAACAACACATCTGTTAGGAATGATGTAATGAAATGGCCTAGGCCTGCGGTAATGCATGTTACCTATGCCTGCAGGTAATACATGTTACCTAGGCCTGTAGGTAATACATGTTGCCTAGGCCTGCAGGTAATGCATGTTACCTAGGCCTGCGGTAATGCATGTTACCTATGGCTGCAGGTTATACATGTTACCTAGGCCTGCAGGTAATGCATGTTACCTAGGCCTGCAGGTAATGCATGTTACCTAGGCCTGCGGTAATACATGTTACCTAGGCCTGCAGGTAATACATGTTACCTAGGCCTGCAGGTAATGCATGTTACCTAGGCCTGCAGGTAATGCATGTTACCTAGGCCTGTAGGTAATGCATGTATAGTGGAGCCTACATTTCCTAGGCAACCTCAGTGATTTGACTGTGATTAACCAAACATGCTACAGGGGGGCAACAGAGTCTGATAACTTTAGACAACATAGGGAACCAAACGGGAGCGGGACGGGATTCGGGAGTGTTTCTCTCTGTATTTTGCAGGACAGGATTTTTTTTGGGGGGGAGGGGGCAGTCACGTGATCGGGATATGACGGAAGTATTTTCGTGGGCTCGGGATGGGATGGAAGCGACAATTGATTCCTTTTTAACCTCAACTGTGGACTCATTTTTCCTCTGTGTTATTTCTGTAGTATAGATGTAAAACTCTCTGTAGACACCACTGCTAATGCTTGCTCTTGAGGGAATTACTGTAATTGTTGGGGCTTTGGAAATTATGGAGTGTGGTCTAGACCTACTCTATCTGTAAAGTGTCTCGAGATAACTGTTATGATTTGATACTATAAATAAAATTGAATTGAATTGAATGTTTCCCCTGTGTTATTTCTGTAGTATAGATGTAAAACTCTCTGTAGACTCATGTTTCCCCTGTGTTGTTTCTGTAGTATAGATGTAAAACTCTCTGTAGACTCATGTTTCCCCTGTGTTGTTTCTGTAGTATAGATGTAAAACTCTCTGTAGACTCATGTTTCCCCTGTGTTGTTTCTGTAGTATAGATATAAAACTCTCTGTAGACTCATGTTTCCCCTGTTATTTATGTAGTATAGATGTACAACTCTCTGTAGACTCATGTTTCCCCTGTGTTATTCATGTAGAATAGATATAAAACTCTCTGTAGACTCATGTTACCCCTGTGTTGTTTATGTAGTATAGATATAAAACTCTGTCGACTCATGTTTCCCCTGTGTTGTTTATGTAGTATAGATATAAAACTCTCTGTAGACTCATGTTTCCCCTGTGTTATTTATTTAGTATAAATATAAAACTCTCTGTAGACTCATGTTTCCCCTGTGTTATTTATGTAGTATAGATATAAAACTCTCTGTATACTCATGTTTCCCCTGTGTTATTTATGTAGCATAGATATAAAACTCTCTGTAGACTCATGTTTCCCCTGTGTTATTCATGTAGTATAGATATAAAACTCTCTGTAGACTCATGTTTCCCCTGTGTTATTTATGTAGCATAGATATAAAACTCTCTGTAGACTCATGTTTCCCCTGTGTTATTTATGTAGTATAGATATAAAACTCTCTGTTGACTCATGTTTCCCCTGTGTTGTTTATGTAGTATAGATATAAAACTCTCTGTAGACTCATGTTTCCCCTGTGTTATTTATTTAGTATAAATATAAAACTCTCTGTAGACTCATGTTTCCCCTGTGTTATTTATGTAGTATAGATATAAAACTCTCTGTAGACTCATGTTTCCCCTGTGTTATTTATGTAGTATAGATATAAAACTCTCTGTAGACTCATGTTTCCCCTGTGTTGTTTCTGCAGACGGCTCAGACGGTGCTGCTGGTCGTGGCAGCCTTCACCGTCTGCTGGATGCCGCACCACATCATCGCCATGTGGGTGGAGTTCGGCCGCTTCCCGCTGACCGACGCCTCCTTTGCCTTCCGCATCCTGTCCCATTGCCTGGCGTACGGAAACTCCTGCGTCAACCCCGTCCTCTACGCCTTCCTGTCGGAGAACTTCCGCCGGGCGAGCCGCCAGGTCTGCAGCAGCCGCTTCCTGCTCCCGCCACCGCCACCGGGTGGCGACGTGGTCCGTTTCCGCTTGGAGAACTTGTCCGCCACGCACTCCACCACCAAAATATGAAGGCCTGAGGGGCGGGATCAGTGCTAACTCAGACTGCATGCGTGTTATCTGTGTGTGTGTGTGTTATCTGTGTGTGTTGTGTGTGTGTGTGCATGTGCATGTGCGTGTGTGTACAGTACAGGCCAAAAGTTTGGACACACTTTCACATTCAATGCGTTTCCGTTTTATTTTCATGACTATTTACATTGTAGATTCTCACTGAAGGCATCAAAACTATGAATGAACACATATGGAATTATGTACTTAACAAAAAAGTGTGAAATAACTGAAAACATGTCTTATATTTTAGATTCTGCAAAGTAGCCACCCTTTGCTTTTTTATTAATAAGGGAAATAATTCCACTAATGAACCCTGACAAAGCACACCTGTGAAGGTAAAACCATTTCAGGTGACTACCTCATGAAGCTCATTGAGAGAACACCAAGGGTTTGCAGAGTTATCAAAAAAAAGCAAAGGGTGGCTACTTTGAAGAATCTAAAATATAAGACATGTTTTCAGTTATTTCACACTTTTTTGTTAAGTACATAATTCCATATGTGTTCATTCATAGTTTTGATGCCTTCAGTGAGAATCTACAATGTAAATAGTCATGAAAATAAAGAAACACATTCAATGAGAAGGTGTGTCCAAACTTTTGGCCTGTACTGTATGTGTGCGTGTGCATGTGCATGTGCATATGTGTGTGTGTGTGTGTGCATGTGCATGTGCGTGTGTGTGTTTGTGTGCGCGCTTGTGCGTGTGTGTCTTTGTGTGTGTGCGTGTCTGTGTGCGTGTGTGTCTGTGTGTCTGTGTGCGCGCGCACATGTGCGTTTCTGCATGTGCATGTGTGCGTGCATGTGTGTGTGTGCGTGTGTTATCTGTGTGTGTGTGTGTGTGTGTGTGAATGTGCGTGTGCATGTGTGTGTGTGTCTCTGTGCATCTTTGTGTTACCTGTGTGTCTGTGTGCATGTCTGTGTGTATCTTACTGTAGAACCTGAGAAGTTAAGACAGCCAGAATAACCATAAACATGGGTTTTTTATTTTGAAATTAGTTTTATTTTGTAAAGCATCTGGCTGCAATGTGAACTTCCTGTACATGATTACCTTCCTGGCTTGACACATTAGCAAAATAGGTTTTTATGTGTTATATGTTTTTGTGTTTTGTATATGTGTACATACCAGGACAACAAGAAAAGATTTGATTTTTTCTTTGCTTTGTTTTTGGTGGACTGTAAATGTTGATTCGTTATTTATAATCCATAAAAAGAAAGAAATGTGCACTTTAAACTTTGTGTTTTGCTCGAGCGATGACTCACTACACGTTTTAGTCCTCCTGCACACTGGCTGCGTGGCGTGTCTGTGTTTATTTGGGCTCCCATGGTAACAGGTCAGAGCGTGCACACTGCCTGCGTGACACGCACGTCTCAGAAAACGCGTGCATGCTAGAAATAGGACAGGCGCCTACTTTTCATGCCACACGCCAGCGTGTTCGAAGTGTTTCCAGGCAACATAGAATAGGAAAAGATGTTTATATGTCATTTAGACACAAATACATTTAATAAATGACATGTTGATGTTTGAAAGCCTCGAGGTTTTGTAATAAATGCAGATATATAAATGTAATAAAAAAAAATCATAAAAATTATAGATTTTCTAATATAGCACTTGTCAATCCAGAAGGAAATATTCTGGAGCCTATTTAGCCGTCAGTAATGCTGACGTTGTCTTTGCTGTAATCAGATCAGAATATATTTATGTTTATGGGAAACATCCATGTGTCCAGACAAGGCTAGCAGCAGCAGCAGCGCTGCGTCAGACACCTTTCTGGTGTGGAAAGACGTAGAAAATACCACGCAGACGCCACGCAGCTGACACGCCACGCTCACGCCACGCAGCCAGTGTGAAGCCGGCCTTATTTCTCCACATCACAACAGACAACAGATTCAGTTTCCTGTGTCTGAATCTGTGTTCGTGATTTTACAAACGTGGAATAAAAACATGAACTGACATCAGACGCTGTTTGACTGTAGTTTGTGATCATCTGTTTTTATTTTCTCAATGGAAACACAAGTTAACATGCACATAAAATATATAAAACAATACTTCCTCGGCCAAATCTCTCACTGACATCAAAGGGTTACTTTGTTTTCTATCACGCTGGACTCTCTGTCTCCGTGTGTGTGTGTCTGGGTGTCTGATAGAACAACAATCTGTGAAACTGGTCCAGTATCAAACCAGAACCAAGCTGTAATGTAACCCTACAGGACTAATGTTCAGCAGCAGTTAGAGTCCACTAAAAGTTCTGTTGTTGCTGCTGACAGACTCAGATTATTATTCTAAGTGTCTGACAACATTATGGGATGGATCCCTACAGAGATAGACCTTTTAGTTAAAGAGTAAGATCCTTTTACTTTAACATGAAACAGCCCCAAAATCAATAAATAATCAAGACTTTTATCATCGTAAAACACACTTCATTCAAAGTGAACAGAAACTAAATAAAACTATCAAAAGCCGTCTTGGTTCATCTTTCCACTGTTCCAACAATCACCACTCTGGTTTGGTTGAAATAAACCCTTAATTCACCCATTTACATGTGGAGATATGCTGGCTCTATACACGCTAAAAGTCCTGATTATTTACATGGAGTCTGGTGGAGATATGCTGGCTCTATACACGCTAAAAGTCCTGATTATTTACATGGAGTCTGGTGGAGATATGCTGGCTCTATTCACGCTAAAAGTCCTGATTATTTAAATGGAGTCTGGTGGAGATATGCTGGCTCTATACACACTAAAAGTCCTGATTATTTACATAGAGTCTGGTGGAGATATGCTGGCTCTATACACGCTAAAAGTCCTGATTATTTACATGGAGTCTGGTGGAGATATGCTGGCTCTATACACACTAAAAGTCCTGATTATTTACATGGAGTCTGGTGGAGATATGCTGGCTCTATACACTCTAAAAGTCCTGATTATTTACATGGAGTCTGGTGGAGATATGCTGGCTCTATACACGCTAAAAGTCCTGATTATTTACATGGAGTCTGGTGGAGATATGCTGGCTCTATACACGCTAAAAGTCCTGATTATTTACATGGAGTCTGGTGGGTTTGGTGATGGTGATTTCGGGGCTCTTTCATGTTAAACGATAAGGATCTTACTCTTTAACTAAAAGCTCTATTACTCTAGGGATCCTTTCCATCCATTTTTTGTCTGCAGTTTGCTGAAATCTTATGCTTGAATATGCAAATTATAGATTATCTTGTTTAATATGTGCTAATAATGTGAATACATGTCCACAACAGCATTTCATTTTGTCGACATATGAGAGACAAAGGTTTCTTCAAAGGGGATTTTGGATATCTCTTGTTGGCACTCCATCAATCAGAAAATACAGTTTTACATATTTCTGTTAACTTCTCTTCGAGTTTGTCTCTGCTTCCCCAGGGTTAGGGATAACACCTAGACTAGTGTCCTATGGCATTAACCTAGACACCACGCTGCTGCCCCCCGGTGGTCAGATCATATCACTGCAACAACCTCTACTGGAACCATCAAGAATCACAGGGTGTGTGCGTGTGTTCGTGCATGTGTGTGTGTGTGTGTGTGTGCATGTGTGCGTGCATGTGTGTGTGTGTGTGTGTTCGTGCATGTGTGTGTGTGTGTGTGTGTGTGCGTGTGTGTGTGTGTGTGCATGTGTGTGCGTGTCAGTGTGTGCATGTGCGTGTGTCTGTGTGTGTGTGTGTGTGTGTGTGTGTATATGTGTGTGTGTGTGTGTGTGTGTGTGTGTATCACTTTAATCCTGCAGCTTCTGATCTGCAGTCGAACATTCAATCACATTTATTTGAAATTAAATTCATCCATCAAATGACAACATGACTGTACTGGATGATCAGGATATATTGAATTAAACTTTATTGACATTATACTTGTGGACATAGAAACATTTTGA
>CM046787.1:44799642-44832142 GCA_025617405.1 Perca schrenkii
TACACCAACCAATGTGTCCCTGAGCAAGACACTAACCTCCTAACTTGTTTGTCTGCAGCTCATCAGACCATTAACATGAAGTCCAGAATCCAGTCAGGAGTTGAGAGGTTGCATCACTCCTGTTAACTAGTCAAACATCTGATCATATTATAGTTAGAGATGACTAATGTCTGCTTAAATAACCTCCATCTTATAGTTAGAGTTAACTAATGTCTGCTTAAATTCACAGTGTTAGAGTTGACTAATGTGGGGGAACTTTCTGCCCTCGGAGGGTAGTTCCATAAGTTGTTCCCGTACGCGTGTGCCAAAGGTTTGGGCTCTGGGACGAACATCACTCCGGCCGATGAACGTGGAGAGTTAAAACTTTATCGACATGGACGGCAGAGGACGGAGAGGAACCAACGGATCGTTAAAACGATCGTCCATCAAACGCAGCGCGTCTTCTGGATCACAGAAGGTAAGACGGCTGGTGTGTGTGTGTGTGTGTGTGCATGTGTATGAGTGTGTGTCTGTGTGTGTGTGTGTGTGTGTGTGTGTGTGTGTGTGTGTGTGTGTCTGTGTGTGTGTGTGTGTGTGGTGGGGGGAGATTAGGACAGCAGGATAAGAGGATTTGATGCATAAAGAAATGGAAAGCTCTCTCCCAGTAATTAGCCAGATCAAACTGAGCATTTTATCTATTGTGCAGCTACAGCTTTTATGTCATGACCCCCCCCACACACACACACACACACACACACACACACACACACACAAACAGGCTACAACTATGCTTTTAAAATGTCAAATATCAACGGTTTTCCAGAATGGAAATCTGCAGAATTTAGCGGTTTGTGTTTTTCTTGGATTCAGAGTTTTATTCATTTTTGTAATTATTTCTTTGGACATTTCTGCAGGAAATCTGGGGCAAATTGTACAGAAATTCTGCAAAAGATTTCTGAAAATTTTAGCGGAGTTTATACAAAAACTTTGTGGAGTATTTGCAGAGGTTGTGTGGCGGCCCGTTGATTACATTTCCCCAAATTCATGCTGAGAGACTGTGTGAACTCTGCTAGAATGTAAACTACAGTTCTGAGCCATCATTAAGGGTCTTTTATTATAATTAATGAAGGGATGCACCGAATCCAGATTTTTGGGGTTGGGCTGAATCCTGATAACCTGACTCCGCCAGATGGATCGCTTCGCATTTGCTCGGCATATCCATCTGGGAACTTTCCGTTGGAGAACTTTTGGAAAGGGGTGAAAATACTGGTTAGCTGATTGGATGAAGCATCTGTCTATCACCTATGTTGGTGATAGACGGGCCAAATCAACCAATCAGATCCACGAAGCATATGGAAATACAACCACAAGCCCCTGCTGCTGCAGGCAAAGCATAGCTCGTTAGCTCAGCAAGCAAGCAACATGTCGGTAAAGGATATTTGCCGTTTGTGTAACGAGAATTTAGGAATAAAAAGGCACCCTTTCAGGTTCCCGGACCGCTGTCTGAAAATACTGGTAAGCTGATTGGATAAACCATCTGTCTATCACCACCTAACCTGCCTCAAAACCAACGCTGATTGGCCCGGTCAAGTGGCTAACGGCTCCAAATTTTCTCTGCCTCAAGATGCCAGACTGATCTGCGAGTGGAAAACTGGAGCTCGCGAGATCAGGACGGTCTCACGAGGCTAGAATCCTGAATCCCCTGGTTGAGATTGTGCTAACTCCTCCTCCCATCCTCAGTCCATGAACACAGTAAACACATGAATGAAGTAAACAGGGACTGTCCTTCCTTTGCCGTACCTGAAGTTGCTGCATTTTGGCTGCGTCTGTAGATTCCTTCATGCACAACTCGTATTCTTTCGGATGTTTCATACCAAATGTTGTAACAGCGGCCATGTTGTGTATAATTTAGAGTCCTCGCAACAACCAGACAAATCAGCATTGAACAAATTGAACATTTAGCTGGACTTGAATGGCCTTCTTTTGATTGAAAGTACTGCCAAACTACACTTTTTCTGCTCACCAGTTCCATGTCCACTTTCTCACAGCCTGCTGCATTGAACGCTCCACCTACGTAAACACCTTCCCTCACTAGATCCATGTCCACTTTCTCACAGTCTACTGCATTGAACGCTCCACCTACGTAAACACCTTCCCTCACCAGATCCATGTCCACTTTCTCACAGTCTACTGCATTGAACGCTCCACCTACATAAACACCTTCCCTCACCAGATCCATGTCCACTTTCTCACAGACTACTGCATTGAATGCTCCACCTACGTAAACACCTTCCCTCACCAGATCCATGTCCACTTTCTCACAGCCTACTGCATTAAACGCTCCACCTACGTAAACACCTTCCCTCACCAGATCCATGTCCACTTTCTCACAGCCTACTGCATTGAACTCTTCACCTACATAAACACCTTCCCTCACCAGTTCCATGTCCACTTTCTCACAGACTACTGCATTGAACTCTCCACCAAAGAAAACACCTTCCCTCACCAGTTCCATGTCCACTTTCTCACAGCCTACTGCATTGAACGCTCCACCTACATAAACACCTTCCCGTAATCAACAGCGCAGTCATTACGGCAACCAGCGTAGCACACCGAGTGCAAGCGTAGGGTTCGGTTCCCTGGCAAGAGATTCAGAAGATTCAGGAGAAACCAGAACCATGTCAAAAAGCTCAATATTCAGCCCAATCAGAAGCCCAATCCTGGATTGGGTGCATCCCTGCATTAATGTAAAGGACATTGTTGATGAAGTCGCTGCTGTGTGATGAATGTTTGTGAGTTTTACTTCCTGTTTGTGTTCAGACTCAGAGAGCGTGGATCGAGAGAACTTTCCAGAAGAGAGAATGTGTCCAGATTATTCCCGGCAAAGACCTCAGCAGGTACAGACACGCCTTTCACATGGATCACTAATAATAATAAGTAATAATAATAATATGTTTATTTGATAAAGCAGCTTTAACAGATACAGTCACACAGTGCTTCACATATTTCACATTCAAATATATATCTATGCACTAGTTGATATTGAGATTATATAAAAGTGATTCATTGTGCAGTCCTAATAAAAACCCTAGACATATGCTACACTGATTTCCACAGGGAATTAAATTTAGCTAAAAGGAAACTCTTTAAATAGATTACAGTAGCTTAGTGCTTCGGGGGGGAGGGGGGGGCAGGGTTGGAGTCTCCGGAGCTAATGTACACTACATAGAGAAATTAATCTGTTAAATAACAGAAAAAGTTACTAACTACACACATAATTTCTGTTTTTAGTTACGGGACAAAGTCTGGGTACTGATCTGCCTGAACTTGTTATGCTATTCTATGGATTTATTTCTCAGAGTGTGGTATTAATTGCCTGTGTTGTTGTTGTTGTTCAGGTGTGGTTGTGGCCAGCTGGTGTCGCAGCACACCCCCGTCCCTCCCAAAGAGGACTCTGTGGCACCGCTGGACGTCCAACCTCCAGAGAGATGGAGTCCTCTGAAACACACCCAGACCTCATCCACCGATGCCTACGGAGTCATCGAGTTTCAGGGTGGCGGACACGTCAACAAGGCCATGGTGCGCCAATACTCTTGATGTGTTTGATATTCTATGTTTAATATTTAATGTTAGCAGCTTCTTTAGGGCCAACACGGTCACACAGCAGTTCGTGAAATGGTCACATTTTTTTTAAAGGTCCCATGACATGGTGCTCTTTGGATGCTTTTATATAGACCTTAGTGGTCCCCTAAAACTGTATCTGAAGTCTCTTTTATGTAGACCTTAGTGGTCCCCTAATACTGTATCTTAAGTCTCTTTTATATAGATCTTAGTGGTCCCCTAATACTGTATCTGAAGTGTCTTTTATATAGACCTTAGTGGTCCCCTAATACTGTATCTGAAGTCTCTTTTATATAGACCTCAGTGGTCCCCTAATAATGTATCTGAAGTCTCTTTCCCGAAATTCAGTGTTGGTGCAGAATTAAGCCCCTAGAGCCAGTCCCACAATGAGCTTTCCTTAGGATGTTCCATTTCTGTGTCTGTAGCTATTGAGGAGGAGAGGGGGGGGGGGCAAGGTGACACCACATGCCGGGATATGACCCGTGGTCTCGGGGGGACACACAACAACAATGAGACGTTTGTCTTTAGGAAAAGCAGAACAGGGAAAGGAACCGACAACAAGGGGAAAACAAAAGCCACACGTGGGACGCGATCACCGGTCTCCTGGTTGAAAGTCCTGTGTTGTTTGACCCATCAACCCCCCCAACCAATCTCCCTATGCGGATTTTCGGCTTTTCATACTACTCACTACCGTGGTCGTGCTGTGATCATGAAATATGCATCCCATTTAAATACAAAAAAATGACATGTATGTATTGATTTGTGTCCTTTACACAAATCAATACATTACATAACGTGACCATTTCACGACCTGCCGTGAGACTGGGTTGTCCACCTGTTTCCTGGGTGAAAGTCTTGTGTTTTCTCCTTAACTTCTTCAGGACATGAACACCTGTTTCATGGGTGAAAGTCTTGTGTTTTCTCCTTAACTTCTTCAGGACATGAACACCTGTTTCCTGGGTGAAAGTCTTGTGTTTTCTCCTTAACTTCTTCAGGACATAAACACCTGTTTCCTGGGTGATAGTCTTTTGTTTTCTCCTTAACTTCTTCTGGACATGGACACCTGTTTCCTGGGTGAAAGTCTTGTGTTTTCTCCTTAACTTCTTCCAGGACATGAACACCTGTTTCCTGGGTGAAAGTCTTGTGTTTTCTCCTTAACTGCTTCAGGACATGAACACCTGTTTCCTGGGTGAAAGCCCTATGTTTAAGTCCCCACCCTATCTGTTCTAAATGTACTTTAAATGGATATATTTTCATTGTATAAAGCTCCAGATCTGTCTGCGACTGGACATACTCTGGTGTTAACTCACATCCACAGTTCATGCTGATAACTTTAGTTTGGTGGAGAGAACCATCTGGAAGGGCTTAGAAACTCAACTTGCCATTCAAGAGACCCTTTTCTTTTTTACATTTCTGTTTATGCCAGCCATCCACAACATTACAACTGCATTGCTTCCTGGTTTCACAAACTGCGGAGCGGCCCGAGGCCCAAATCACAGAGCGAAACACAACACAAAACAAGATAGTGGCATTAAAAAGGAATTAGCGTTAACACATTATTACAATAATTTTGATAGACCTAACCTCACAGGTTAAATATTTCCTGTTTATCATCCCCTGAATGTTCCTGTGTACCATCCCCTAAATGTTCCTGTGTACTGTCCCCTAAATGTTCCTGTGTACTGTCCCCTAAATGTTCCTGTGTACTGTCCCCTAAATGTTCTTGTGTACTGTCTCCTAAATGTTCTTGTGTACTGTCCCCTAAATGTTCTTGTGTACTGTCCCCTAAATGTTCTTGTGTACTGTCCCATAAATGTTCTTGTGTACTGTCTCCTAAATGTTCTTGTGTATCGTCTCCTAAATGTTCTTGTGTACTGTCCCCTAAATGTTCTTGTGTACTGTCCCATAAATGTTCTTGTGTACTGTCTCCTAAATGTTCTTGTGTATCGTCCCCTAAATGTTCTTGTGAACTGTCCCATAAATGTTCTTGTGTACTGTCTCCTAAATGTTCTTGTATACTGTCTCCTAAATGTTCTTGTGTACTGTCCCTTAAATATTCCTGTGCACTGTCCCCTAAATGTTCCTGTGTACTGTCCCCTATATGTTCTTGTGTATCATCCCCTAAATGTTCTTGTGTATTGTTTCCTAAATGTTCTTGTGTACTGTCCCCTATATGTTCCTGTGTATCATCCCCTAAATGTTCTTGTGTATTGTCTCCTAAATGTTCTTGTGTATCATCCCCTAAATGTTCTTGTGTATTGTCTCCTAAATGTTCTTGTGTATTGTCTCCTAAATGTTCTTGTGTACCGTTCCTTATATGTTCTTGTGTATCATCTCCATAATATCTTGTGTTTACCACGTCCGTCCTGCAGTACATTCCTGTCTGGTAAGACTCTAAGCCAGGTTATAGTTAACATCTCTGGATTATAAAATGTTCTTGTGTATCATCCCCTAAATGTTCTTGTGTATTGTCTCCTAAATGTTCTTGTGTATCATCCCCTAAATGTTCTTGTGTATTGTCTCCTAAATGTTCTTGTGTATTGTCTCCTAAATGTTCTTGTGTACCGTTCCCTATATGTTCTTGTGTATCATCTCCATAATATCTTGTGTTTACCACGTCCGTCCTGCAGTACATTCCTGTCTGGTAAGACTCTAAGCCAGGTTATAGTTACCATCTGTGGATTATAAATGTTCCTGTGTGCCGTCTCCATAATTGTCCCTATGTCCTGTCTCCTAAATATCTCGTGTTTACCGTGACCGTTCTGCAGTACATCCGGGTCTCGTACGACTCAAAGCCGGACCACCTGCTGCACCTGATGGTGAAGGACTGGCAGCTGGAGCTTCCCACGCTGCTCATCTCCGTACACGGAGGCCTGCAGAACTTTGACCTGCCGCCCAAACTCAAGCAAGTGTTTGGGAAAGGACTGATCAAAGCCGCCGTGACCACCGGAGCCTGGATCTTCACCGGAGGAGTCAGCACCGGTACGAACCAAGTTTTTACTTTCTCAGTTTCGCTACAAACCCAGTTATTACTTTTGGCAGTTTCAGGGGAA
Source organism: Perca schrenkii (assembly GCA_025617405.1). NCBI lineage: Eukaryota > Metazoa > Chordata > Actinopteri > Perciformes > Percidae > Perca > Perca schrenkii. Next base: position 44,806,296 of record CM046787.1, read on the forward strand.
AACCCCCTTTATGTATTTTTTTCAGTATGGTTCCGTTTCTTACTTTGTTTAGTAGTTGTTATGCTAAGCTAAGCTAACCAAATACATCTGAATACCTCACTGGAACATAGAGAAGAGAAGGATTTTAATTCTTCAGTTTTTGAACATGTTGAACTGTTCCTTTAAGTTACAGGATGACTAGACAAATATTAGCGATGACATCTTTAAGTTCTTTAAGTTTTCAGTTTGAAGCAGCTTTGACTGCGTTACCATAACGATAACTTGTCCTCTGGCGTGTTTAAGGAGTCATCCGCCACGTCGGAGACGCTCTCAAAGATCATTCATCAAAGTCCAGAGGGAAAGTCTGCGCCATCGGCCTCGCACCGTGGGGCATCGTGGAGAACAAAGAGGATCTCATCGGCAGAGACGTAAGATAAAACCAGACAAAACCAGATAAGACAAAACCAGATAAAACCAGACATAACCAGATAAAACCAGACAAAACCAGACAAAACCAGACAAAACCAGATAAAACCAGACATAACCAGATAAAACCAGACAGAACCAGACATAACCAGATAAAACCAGACCAAAACAGATGAAAAAACAGACAAAACCAGATAAAACCAGACATAAGTAGATAAAACCAGACAGAACCAGACATAACCAGACTTAACCAGATAAAACCAGACCAAAACAGATGAAAAAACAGACAAAACCACTAAACCCATCAGTCACTGAGACACAATAACATAACAGGGTCCAGGTTGAAAGACCCAAAGTTACCCTTTAACACTTAACATGGTATTAGTACTTTTACTGAAGTAAAGGCTCTGAATACTTCTTCCCCCGCTGTCTTTAACACTTGATTGGACCAATCCGGTGTGTGCGCTGCAGGTGACGCGTCCCTATCAGACGATGTCCAACCCGCTCAGCAAGCTGTCGGTGCTGAACAGCAGCCACTCCCACTTCATCCTGGCCGACAACGGGACCAGCGGCAAGTACGGCGCCGAGGTGCGGCTCCGCCGGCAGCTGGAGAAACACATCGCTCTGCAGAAGATCAACACGCGTGAGTCAGAGAGCCAATCACAGCACACCTGAGTCAAACAGCCAATCACAGCACACTGGAGTCACACAGCCAATCACAGCACACTGTCTTCTCAATTAATTAATATAAAGTTATATTAATATGTGTGTTTAAGCTCACGCTGATGACTGTCTAACATATTTCCCAGAAAAGAAAACCTATAAATCCCCCCCACTCCAAACACTCTGAGACCCTGTTTACATGTACATGGTTATTTTTACAAACGGAGACATTTCCCTTTGTTTTTTGTCCTTTGTTTACACGCAAACGGAGAATTCTCTTCTGAAAACGAGTCTTTCAGAAGAGAATCTGGCAAGAGTGGAGATTTTTGAACCCTTCGTCTGCACGTTTGCACGTAAACTGAGACAAACGGAGGTTCAGGCAGCCGAGAGAGATAAAGAGGAAGTGATTGGTTCCTGTTGTTGCTATTTTCTGGATTCTGATTGGCTAACGTGGGCTTGAGCTTCTTGTTACACCGCCACCTACAGGTCTGGCGTGCTCTTGATGGCATATATACACGGGGACGTGTAAACGAACCCTTTTCTGAAAACTTTTTACTATTTTAGAAAACTGAGAGGTTGAAATGTCCGTTTATGAAAATAGCCGGCCACGTGTAAACATAGCATGAGGACATGGGTGGTTTCTGCCCCCCCCTCCAAACCTTCTGAGGGTATGCGTGGTTTGCCCCCCCCTCCCTTGGTGCTACCTGCTGTGTCCAGTCCTGTGACCTGTGGGTTTCCCTTTGTCATCCTATGCCTGGAGCGATCAGTAAGGCAGGGACAGCAAAGGTAGGCTCAGCCGTCACTTCAACTTCACTTCATATTTTAATCTTCAAGACATCAACAAAAGAAGAAGAGTCTTCAAATCGATCTGTGATCTTTAACCTCAGAGATCGTCCAAATCCTACCTAAAGCACCTTTAAGTTTTACGTTAGCGATGATGTCATCACGATGCTGGTTTTAAAGCAGGCGAATAACTAGCAGTGACATCCCATTTGTCCTCGTAATGGTCTGATGAGACATTGACGATAGGGGAGAGCCGGGACAGTTGAAACACTTTTTAATTAAACGTAATTTACAAAGCGATCGTATCACACTGAAAGCTAATATTTCGTCTCTAGCAACCGACACCTGTCCTCTGTCAAATACAGTTGCATTTTCAGCTTTGAACAAAACCGTTCAGGAATTATTACAGCAAAAGTTGGACGTGCGTAATGTTTCATTTGTCCCTCCTAGTCTGGACGCATGAAACAGCATAGGGGGACGGATGAAACATACAGTTTAATCCATTGAAACCTCCCACAACTTCAATATTTTACTACATATCATGAATGGTACTCCCAAAAGGTGTTATTTAAGATAGATTGTTGCTGGGCTATACGTCTTGGTGAATATCTGTTAACCACTAATTGCCATCACCTTGAAGTGTGTATGAAGCGGTTTTTGAAATATCATGCACTGTGGGTGATTCTGCCATTTTTATAGCTAGAACAGTAAGTTTTCCCATTTATATCATGTTTCTATTGTGGAAAATGTCGTTTCACTAGGTTTTTATGTGGGTTAGGTCACTTCACATCCAAATAAGTGCCCACAGCCCGTCAGTCTCCATAGGATAACATGGGAAAAGTCGACCCCCTATCTGGTGGGGGCCCAAATATATTTTCATCTTTCTAAAACTGCTTTTCCGTGTCTCCCCTCCATAAATTATCGTATAAACACAGACATTTGTGCAAATACTTAAAATACATGGAGTTACAGCCAGGTCGGGGACAGATGAAACATCGACATCGACATATGCCATTATAACCTGTGTTGCTTTCCATGTAAACAAGCATGCAATATGAAAATCTGGGATTGTGGAGAACACTACATGGTCTACTGAATAAGCATGTAGTCGAACCTTTAAATAAAAAACACTCATTAATAATTGAAAAAATTTAACCGCTAATGAAGTTTACTTTCGACCATCAAAACTCGTTTATCGCCTGTAACTCTGTGATAAAAGGAAATACCAGGAAGATATTTGGCTGATAGGAGGTTAACATGCTCTATGTTTTGACCTAAGGAAGTCAGTCTATCATCATTGCATTCGGAGAAAACTGGAATGTTTCATCCGTCCCGCGTTTCAATCGTCCCGGCTCTCCCCTACACTGTTTAGAACTTGGTGGTTTTTAACTCCATAATGATGCAGAAGGTGCATTTTAACCCTCATGCCCTCCTCTGTCATTTTTGTACATTTTTCTCAAGTTTTTTTTTTTCATTTTGTGATCATTTTTGCTTTGTTACTGCTTATGGCATGACATTTTGTAGGAACCTTTCGTTTCAGTCAATTTTTTTAAATCCAGTGTTTTTTTTGTACCATCTGGACACCTTCGTGGCAAAAATGTTCACACACACAAAAAGTGTTAAATCATCATACTGTATATCAATATCTTTTCAGTTTTTTTTTCATAAATCACTTAAACAACTTCTAACTTAATCAAAACCACCAAACATTCAATCATTTTCAGGATTTTAACCCTTTAAATGCCAGTTTATGTATTTGAAGTATGTCATTATTTCTAAAAAAAAAACGATGATGTAGTTCCAGATACTCCCTTTGGACACCTTATAGGCAAAAATGGCCCCATTGACTTCCATTATAACCACATGTTTTGATCTCACTGCCTTTACAGTATAAAACCATGCATTCTGTAATGTCAGCATTTCATTTTGAACAATAGTATAGTATGTCAAAACAAAAAAAAGTGATAATATAGTATAGATAGTATAGTATATATATATCAGTGCTCTCTCCACACCTGCATGTGTGTCCTGGGCCAGGTCTGGGTCAGGGCGTGCCCGTGGTGTGTCTGGTCCTGGAGGGCGGTCCCAACATCATCTCCACCGTGTTGGAGAGTCTGAGGGAGGAGCCTCCCATCCCTGTGGTCGTTTGTGACGGCAGCGGCCGCGCCTCCGACATCATTTCCTTCGCACACAAACACTGCGGCGAAGACGGGTGAGTTACATCAGACATCACACTCCATCCATTAAGGGTTAAATTAACTTAAAAATGCATTAAAAGTGCATTAGCACACAAGCTGTATAGGTAATAACTCATGAATCAAAATAAAATAAACAAACAATAAACAAACAATCAATAGACAACAAATAGTGTAAATAGTACAAATAGTACTGCAGCAGTCATACATCCTCCTGTATACAGAAGCTTGTTGTTCTCTCCTGTAACATCCACACATTTACACATGACCCAACTCAATTGTTACAACCTCCCACATACTCACAACGGAGTGCTAGAAGTTTGTTATAGTTATGTGATTTCATGTAACAGTTTTGTATGTTGTTTATTTAACAAGTCTTATAGCAGAGGGAACGAATGAGTTGGCATAGCGGTTGGTTTTCCGTATTGGCACATAGTACCTCCGACCTGACTGCATGATAACAAATCCATTACTCAGTACATGATCAGGTTGGCACAGTATTCTGTCAGCTTTCTGGGCAACTCGGGTTTTCCAGAGAGAACAGAGATCTTTTAACTGAGTACCAGTGATTTTTGAGCATACCTTAACGGATCATACCTTAGCATCATGTGACCGTGTGGTGTATTTGGTGCTCAGGTTGCTAAGCGACGGTTTCAAAGATCAGCTGCTCGTCACCATCCAGAAAACCTTCAACTACAGCCGCAGCCAGGCACAGCAGATCTTCCTCATGGTGATGGAGTGCATGAAGAAGAGAGCTCTGGTACGTCTCTGTGTCTGTCTGTCTGTCTGTCTGTCTGTCTGTCTGTGTGTGTGTGTGTGTGTTTGTGTGTGTGTTTGTGTGTGTGTGTCTTCTAATATCCTTCACTGAGACCAGTAAAGGATATCAGAAGTCTCTTTCCCGGTGCTGGCTGAGCGTTACTGAGCAGCCTCCAACTGAGCTTGAAGACGTAGATGTGACGTGAGCAACCTGTCTGAAAATGTGAAGTCTTCTGGTAGCTGTGCCGAGAGAAATCTCAATCATTCCCAATCTTACAGAGACGGAGAGTGTAGGTATATGTAAGGAGATAACATAGACACAGGCTAATTACTGATCACTAACATGCTAGTTAACATTAGTAATTATTGATCACTAACATGCTAGTTAACATTAGTAATTATTGATCACTAACATGCTAGTTAACATTAGTAATTATTGATCACTAACATGCTAGTTAACATTAGTAATTACTGATCACTAACATGCTAGTTAACATTAGTAATTATTGATCACTAACATGCTAGTTAACATTTGTAATTAAACCTAAACAGATAATGGAAGTCCAAACTGCCTGTGAGCTTCTCCTGTACTATACGGTAATTCCTCTACTGTGTGACAGTAAGTCTCGTGGTTATGACCCTATCGTTAGCCTATTTTTATAAAAGCGTCTGCTACGGAGCCATAACGTGAGCTACAAGGTAATGGAGCCTTTTATACATTGTCGTGTTTCTTTAGAAATAAACAACGGACAAATAGAGTCTTTAAACGCTTCAGATGTAAAGTTATTCTCTGTCAAAGTGACGTCTGAATGAATGGGAGTCAATGGGATGCTAACGGGAGGTGATCGTTTTGTAGCATCAAAATGGAGCCATAGGAGGTACGAGTTGTGAAGGCAGGCTTACCCCCTTGACCTGTGAGCATCTCTCTGTGAACTCTGGGTAATGTGGTCCCAGCATTGGAATGAACTGCGTAAGACATTAACATAATGAAAAAGGTTTTACTCTCTGCTGCTTAATGGACATTGTTCTGTTACCCTCGGCCATGTCTTTAATCCCACAATCCTCTGCTTCCTCCTGACAACAGCTGCCAAGCATACATCAAATAAAGTCACAGCAATTCTCTTAAAATGCTCTGCAGATTAACATGTCTCTACACATCTGACCTTACACCTAAATCTGTGTGTGTCTGTGTGTGTGTGTGTGTGTGTGTGTGTGTGTGTGTGTGTGTGTGTGTGTGTGTGTGTGTGTGTGTGTGACTGTGTGTGTGTGTGTGTGTGTGTGTGTCTGTGTGTGTCTGTGTATATGTGTGTATATGTGTGTGTCTTTGTCTGTGGGTGTTTGTGTGTGTGTGTGTGTGTGTCTGTGTTTGTGTGTGTGTGTGTGTGTGTGTGTCTTTGTCTGTGTGTGTTTGTTTGTGTGTGTGTGTGTGTGTGTGTCTGTGTGTGACTGTGTGTGTGTTTGTGTGTTTGTGTGTGTGTGTGTGTGTGTTTGTCTGTGTGTGTGTCTGTCTGTCTGTGTGTGTGTGTGTGTGTTTGTCTGTGTGTGTGTGTGTCTGTCTGTGTGTGTGTGTGTGTGTGTGTTTGTCTGTGTGTGTGTGTGTGTGTGTGTGTGTCTGGAACGGTAGTCAAGGTTACGACTCGTTAAGTTTAGGAAAAAGACGGTGGTTTGGGTTAAAACCTGGATGTTTTTACTCCACCTTTTTCAAAACATTTAACACACAGGCTGAAACAGTGGCACTCATGGTCTACAGCACTGGTTCCCAACCTTTTTTCCTTGGCGCCCCCCCCTACTTATGTCTAAGAAAAGCTGAAGTTTAGGTAACTCTCGAGATACAGCCTTACTTTCTATTTTTGATACAGAGGAGTTATAAGCACTTTTATGTTTCTCCACCATGTTTCTTTCATAAAATAGCGATGTCTTGGCTGCAGGAAAAACAATGATGATAGCAGCTAGCAGCTAACAGCTGACCTGATGACAGCAAGGGTCCCAGGTTAAGAGGTCCCGGAGGTTTGGCCTGCTAAGTAGCCTGCCTACAATTTTAAGCAAGAACAAAAATATATAGTTTTTATACAGACTTTTGTACACGTTATATACTAGTGTATTATCATAATTTGTTTAACAAGCAACAAAAACAAATTTTTACCTCAACCTAAAACCAGATAAAGACTTGCGCCCCCCCCTGTGATCTTTGCCGCCCCCCGGAGGGGTGCCCGGACCCCAGGTTGGGAACCACTGGTCTAAATGACACATTGTGTTTGCAGAAGGCTCTAACCGTGTCAAAACATTTAAAATATGCAACCAAAGCAGATTTTGCCTTCAAACAACACAAGTTGCAAACAAGTGTATGAGCTCTTCCATTCAACCATTACACATCGGACAACTAAATACAGAATACAGAATACAGCACTCAGTGAGAATCAGTGCACCATTTCTTGCAGGGTGCGAACTACGGGGGAGATAGGGGGAGCTCGGCTCCCCTTAATAAGACATGGGCTCCCCTGAAAACGTGATTTGTGAAATTTTGGGGGATATCTAAAAATATTGACAATGTGTCATTTTGACGTGCAATTTCAGTTTTGTGTAATGTGATCATAGTGGATTATTATGTGTAAAACTGCAAAAATATCATTCATGCATGTCGGCGATTTGAACCTAATTCCCTTCAAAAAAGATAACTATACTATAGTATACATACTATATACTATACTCTACATACTATATACTATACTATACATGCTATATACTATACTATACATGCTATTCTTGTTATGAGCATCAAGGCATGGTGGCGCTGTGGTGCAAATTCAACTCATGTTTAGTACATGTAAACTCAAAGATTCACAGAAAAAATCTAAACGTTGAAATCCATTCTGCAGTAAGCATCATATAGCCATGGCAAAAAGAAAACAAGGCAGTTTAATTCATTTTGGTTTTACTAAGAAATTGTGTAGCGATGACGTTAATAGCATGAAAAATTCACCTGTTGCAAGCCCTGTTAGCACACCTCCCACCGGGGGGTGACAACGCAAGAAGAAGCTGAAGAAATATTGTCCTCTCTGGCTGAAGATGATCCTTACCCTTCTTGCTCCACTCTCTCCTGTTAGTTCAACCAGCAGTGGAGAGACTGGAAGAGCCCATATACATGGCTGTTTGTTAAGGATGGAAGCTTGGGGTGCATCGCTAAGGTCTAATTGAACGGAGGAAATAGAGTATTCTTCGGTAGCCTGAGTAACTTTAACCGTTGTTCATGTGAAATCTCAAAGACAGCCTGATGCTTTGTTTAGAGACTATTTGTGGCTGGCTGTTTGCTGTTTGACCTATCTATTCCTGTCGATAAAGTATAATAGGGTAAATCCTGTAGTGCATACACTTGTAGCTGTTATCTATTTTTGTAAGTCATTACATCCCCCCTCCGTGGAAGAAAAGGGGTCATGGTATAGTTCGAACACTGATTTCTTGTCACTGTAGCCTAATACTGGATGTAGCTTTCATGGGTCATAAAGTATCTCTATCTATCTATCTATCTATCTATCTATCTATCTATCTATCAATCTCTATTGTAGCCTATTACTGGATGTAGCTTTCATTCCAGAGCCATTTGTTAACAAATTTGCCTTCTTGCAAAGATTTGGATCCAGAATCAGAAATGCTTTGATGTAAATTTTATTGATACTTAATGTCTTGGCGATGGGGCCACATGGTCTAACCCTGCAGACTGATCTATGGGGCCACATGGTCTAACCCTGCAGACTGATCTATGGGGCCACATGGTCTAACCCTGCAGACTGATCTATGGGGCCACATGGTCTAACCCTGCAGACTGATCTATGGAGCCACATGGTCTAACCCTGCAGACTGATCTATGGGGCCACATGGTCTAACCCTGCAGACTGATCTATGGGGCCACATGGTCTAACCCTGCAGACTGATCTATGGGTCCACATGGTCTAACCCTGCAGACTGATCTATGGAGCCACATAGTCTAACCCTGCAGACTGATCTATGGGGCCATGTGGTCTAACCCTGCAGACTGATCTATGGGGCCACGTGGTCTAACCCTGCAGACTGATCTATGGGGCCACATGGTCTAACCCTGCAGACTGATCTATGGGGCCACATGGTCTAACCCTGTACACTGATCTATGGGGCCACATGGTCTAACCCTGCAGACTGATCTATGGGGCCACATGGTCTAACCCTGCAGACTGATCTATGGGGCCACATGGTCTAACCCTGTACACTGATCTATGGAGCCACATGGTCTAATCCTGCAGACTGATCTATGGGGCCACATGGTCTAACCCTGCAGACTGATCTATGGGGCCACATGGTCTAACCCTGCAGACTGATCTATGGGGCCACATGGTCTAACCCTGCAGACTGATCTATGGGGACACATGGTCTAACCCTGCAGACTGATCTATGGGGCCACATGGTCTAACCCTGCAGACTGATTGCTAATTGAAGATTTGTGTGAAGGAGTGTCAAACAGACAGACAAATAGTTAGGACCAGATAGTTTCTGATTGGTTACCATAGCTAAAACAATGGAGTTTGGACCTCTTGAATGACATCTGTGTTAACTGTTCTGCTTAAGGGGGGGGGGGGGTCCATCCAATGAGAAAGGGTTAACACATTTCCAAGAGATGCCTTCTGCTCTGCTGAGACAGTGATGGTGAACACCGAGTGGATCCCAGTTTCTTTAACACTAGCAGTGCCGTGAGACTGCCAGATTCCAAACTCTATAATCTGTCGTGATAAATACCTAATTGCGATATTGTATTATGTATTGTGATACGATATCTTTAGAAAAACATAATAACACCGAAATGTACATTTTAACGAGTTTAATTATATGTTTGAGTAGTAATACGTGTTTCAATAATTCATATCATGGCATAGTAAACCATAATTATTTCATGCATTTATATCCAGAAAAATATGCTGTGGAAATTCATTCAACTTAACTCATAACAGCCAAATAACAATTAAAAGTATCTAATCTAAACATTTAGCTATAACCTAACCTGGCACAACCTCCGTTTTGGCGTCTGCTGAGCGGCATGAGCATGCTCCATGCTGATTGGCTCACTGGACCATGAGCATGCTCCGTGCTGATTGGCTCACTGGAATGTGAGCATGCTCCGTGCTGATTGGCTCACTGACGCTGAGGAACTAAACTTTGGTATTAAATGACGAGGTTACATCCTCGATACTGAGGAGGCAGCTCAGTCCGTGCCTGAAAAGAAGTCACTGTGTGTGTGTGTGTAGATCACGGTGTGTTGTGTATTGTGTAGATCACGGTGTGTTGTGTGTATTGTGTGTAGATCAGTGTGTGTTGCGTGTGTGTGTAGATCAGTGTGTTGTGTGTATTGTGTGTGTGTTTTGATCAGTATGTTGTGTGTATTGTGTAGATCACGGTGTGTTGTGTGTGTAGATCACGGTGTGTTGTGTGTGTAGACCGAGGTGTGTTGTGTGTATTGTGTAGATAACAGTGAGTTGTGTGTATTGTGTGTGTAGATCAGTGTGTTGTGTGTATTGTGTGTGTAGATCGAGGTGTGTTGTGTGTATTGTGTAGATAACAGTGTGTTGTGTGTATTGTGTGTGTAGATCAGTGTGTTGTGTGTATTGTCTGTGTAGATCATGGTGTGTTGTGTGTATTGAGTAGATAACAGTGTGTTGTGTGTATTGTGTGTGTAGATCAGTGTGTTGTGTGTATTGTCTGTGTAGATCATGGTGTGTTGTGTGTATAGTGTGTGTAGATAACAGTGTGTTGTGTGTGTTGTGTGTGTGTAGATAACAGTGTGTTGTGTGTATTGTGTAGATAACAGTGTGTTGTGTGTATTGTGTAGATAACAGTGTGTTGTGTGTATTGTGTGTGTGTGTAGATCACGGTGTTCAGGATGGGGTCAGAGGGACAGCAGGACATTGAGATGTCCATCCTCACCGCTCTGCTCAAAGGTAAAATAACCTTTTATATATATACTGTACACATATATATATATATATATATATATATATAAATATTTACATATAAATATATATTTATATATATTTAATCAATTCGCATTACTTCCAGAGTGACTTCTGCTGTAATATAACTGTGTGTGTGCGTGTGCGTGTGTGTGTGTGTGCGTGCGTGTGCATGTGTTTGTGTGTCGGTGTCTTTCTGTGTATGTGTGTGTGTGTGTGTGTGTGTGTGTGTGTGTATGTGTGTGTGTGTGTGTGTGTGTGCGTGTGTGTGTGTGTCTTTCTGTGTGTTTTAGGAACTAATGCGTCTGCGTCCGATCAGCTGAGTCTGGCTCTGGCCTGGAACAGAGTGGACATCGCTCGTAGTCAGATCTTTGTGTACGGACTCCACTGGCCGGTGAGTTTACACCTTAGAGATCCATTTAAAGGAGGCCTGGGGGCTCATTTATAAACGTGGCGTACGCACAAAATGGGGCTGAAAACGTGCGTACGCCACTTCCCACGCAAAGGTTGTGATTTATATAAAACAAACTTGACGGGAGAATGTGCGGTCCTCCACGTAAACTCTGACCCATGCGTACGCACATTATGGAGACAAAATAGGAATTGGTGACACAGATGGTGAGGTGGTGAACTGAAGTCAGACTGCAGAGAGTACATGGGAATAAGGTTACTCTAATATTTTCTAGTATTGATGCCTCACGCACATTTCTTCACTCCATATCATCCACGTTACCATGAAGATTAAATCCAGCAGTGTTATTTGCGCTTGTACTGAGTGATACTTGTTCCATAAACACCTCCAACTCAAATCTTAAATCAAAATGTGTTCTTAATATTTAATCGGCGCTGTCTCGCCGTCACATTGTCCGCTACGGAGCGCAGGAGGAGGAGACGGCCCGACTGCATGGAATACAGGATAGCATAAAATACCCTAGCATTAGATAACTGCAGAACACAGTGTAAATAACTAAATATCTGTCTTTAAAACTGCGCATACAGTACAGGCCAAAAGTTTGGACACACCTTCTCATTCAATGCGTTTCCTTTTTATTTTCATGACTATTTACATTGTAGATTCTCACTGAAGGCATCAAAACTATGAATGAACACATGTGGAATTATGTACTTAGCAAAAAAGTGTGAAATAACTGAAAACATGTCTTATATTTTAGATTCTTCAAAGTAGCCACCCTTTGCTTTTTTATTAATAAGGGAAATAATTCCACTAATTAACCCTGACAAAGCACACCTGTGAAGGTAAAACCATTTCAGGTGACTACCTCATGGAGCTCATTGAGAGAACACCAAGGGTTTGCAGAGTTATCAAAAAAAGCAAAGTATGGCTACTTTGAAGAATCTAAAATATAAGACATGTTTTCAGTTATTTCACACTTTTTTGTTAAGTACATAATTCCATATGTGTTCATTCATAGTTTTGATGCCTTCAGTGAGAATCTACAATGTAAATAGTCATGAAAATAAAGAAACACATTGAATGAGAAGGTGAGTCCAAACTTTTGGCCTGTACTGTATATCATCAAATGTCAAAGTCTGGAAATACAGCCGTTAAGCTCTCGCGCAATCATTACCCTTAATGTCCTCGTTATCGGTCAGAACTTTAATACTGTTTGTGACAAAACCAGTTGATGCTGTGTTGGCACGGTGTTAAGAATCACAATATGTTGTGAACCCGTGCGTAATGCTGCATGATGGCACTGCAGGAGTACTAACCCCCAATGGAAAAATCAGGAGAAAAAGAGGCTTCAGGGACCATGACGATGATGGTCTAACAACTGTCAGTGTCATTAACATACTGATCAGCATTCACGAGGTGCTTTACATTGACTATTTATGGTTAAAAATGGGCATGTACAGTGCGGGATAAGAGGCTGATTAACATACGCACACTTGTAGGTAATCTCTGATCTATAAAGGTGCTTACAGGTGTGCGTACACACGGTTTTATAAATCTGACTTTTTTTTGGCATATGCCATTTTGGGTTTTTGGGCGTACGTACACTTATAGTAAGGATCCTACGCACAGGTTTATAAATGAAACCTGTTGTGCTTTTCTGTATTTTCTGTCATATCTATAATGTTACAATGTCAGATGTTCATGTTTAACATGGCCAAGGCCAATCCTCAGATTTCCTACTGTTCTGAACGCTCCGTTTTCAACAGTTTTGGGCTCCTAATGACATCATAGCGAGCTGGTTGTCTTGGTTGTGTGCTACAAGCGACTTTGAGTCCATGAAAAGCGCTATATAAATTCAATTTATTATTATTATTATTATTATTACATGCAGCTAGATGCTAACGGCAGGGACGGCTGTAATCCTGGCTGTAGATGTTAACTACCCCCCCCCCATATTTGTGTACATTCCTGATGTGTTTCTGCAGCCGGTGAGCTCTCTAACCAGCGACCGGCCCAAAAGTCCCGCGGCCCAGCGAGCGCCAGCAGGAGGCGCCGGAGGGAAAGGGAAAGCCCGCGGGAAGAAAGGAAAAGGAGGCAAAGCCAAACCTGACCCTCCGGAGGAGACGGACCCGAGAAAACTGGAACTGCTCAGCTGGGTGAGACACAGAACACACGGGAACAAAACTATATATATATACAGTATATTAATCGCATGTTCTATCACATGATTACAATTCTATTATTTTGCATTTCAGAACTGTTTTAAGTACATATTAACAATGGAAAGCAGTTCTTACCAGTGTATCTGGATTGGGCATCAATTGAATGCAAAGAAAGTTACTTTATGAACTTGACTTTAAGATTGGTATTTGTGTGTTTCGGTGATATTTTAATTCGGCTTTACACAATGTGCCTATGGCGTTGGACTTGTCCACGAGCTGTCCGGGAGTTTTGGAAAATAAAAAGCACCATTCAGAGTTGTGTTGCTGCTGCATTTCTCCATCATGCCTGCAGCCTGCAGCAGCAGGATGTGTTAGAGGAAGTATGGCAGCTTGATGATAAGTAACGGTGCTGCAAAGGGTCAAAATAGTACCACGCACCACGCAAAGCCAAGTGAAGTGAAAAATAAATTAATAAGTGGCGGCATGCGATTAATGCAATTAAATAAAATGAACACCTTATGCTCGGCCCTTAATCGCATCGCGATTAACAGGTTAATGCTGACAGCTGACAGTAGGACCCAACACAGACACATCAGATGTGGAAGCTACCTAACAGCTGAGGTGGTGGTCGCAGTGTTACAGTGTGTTCAGCACTGTGATGGCTGTGGGATGTACTAGGCTTTAGTCCAGTCCAGTGCTCTGAATCCGGGGCTGGATGGGAGTAGGGTTGGGTACCGTTTGGGTTTTTACGATTCCGAATCCGAACCGGTACTTTTAAAACGATTCTGATTCCTAAACAGATTCTTGGAAAACTGAAAAATGACATCAAAGAAACGTTCTTTTGATGGAATTTTTCTTAAAATATAAAATTATTTAAATGTATCAATTTATTAACGTTTTAAAGTACTTCAACATATAATAAGTTAATCTAAGTCACCTAACACATAACTACAATAATTTAAAAAAGAACAGTTACACTATTAACAAGTAACAACTATATAAATGTTGAGTTGGTATGCCAACCAGCTTCAAACTTTAGCAGTTCTTTTGCAGAAAAATGACCATATTTGCCTTCTCTGGCGAGATACCACACCTCTCTTGACTTATGACATGTCCTGCACAGGAGAAAACTCTCTCAGACGGTGTCCAAGAGGTCTGTACACCCAGGTAGGAGTCTGAAAGGGCAGACTCCCCCACCACCAGGCTTCAGGGTCTGGTCCTGAACAATAGACTAGAGCAAGTGTAATATGTTTGCTAGCGATCCCATGCAGTGAATGGTTAATATGCTTTTACGTCCGTTTTGGTGAGCCCAGAGGGAAAATATGGCATTTTTTAAAAGTAGCCTACATTTATGATAGCTAGCTAACGGTAGACTACAGAGAAAGTGTGATATTTTTACATTAGTTTCGGAGCGTGTACAAAAAGCTGTCTATCAGCAGTGATTGTAGAGTGCGTGTCGGGGTAATAGCTCAGACACGCTTCACACCGCGAGCGGGCACGTGCCCCACTCGGCAGAAAAGGGAGAACGATAAAAGAGTCTGCTGCTGTCCGGAGCGACAGAGGGAAAATATTTGAGTCGGAACCAAAATGAGGAACCAAAATTTGCGTTCTAATCCGGTATGAATACTACCGTTTGCGTAGGAACCAGTTCCACAGTGGAACCGAGTTTCGGTACCCAACCCTAGATGGGAGTAGTAGGAAGAACTGGTTCAGGGGACGGTCTGTGTCAGCTTCAGAATCAGAATCAGAAATACTTTAATAATCCCAGGGGGAAATTATTTTCATTACCACTCCAGGTATACAAACAATAAAAAACATATATTGTCAATTCTTTAAATATATATAATAAAAACGAATATACAGTAATAATATATAAAATATGAAATGTACAGCGTTAATGTGCAAAAAGTGCAATAAAAAAGAGAAGTGATTGTCTATGTTTGAGATGAGATGATTACATAGAGGGGGTGTGTGATTCTCTGAGGGAGGTGTTGTAAAGTTTAATGACCACAGGCAGGAAAGATTTCCTATGGCGCTCTTCTATCAGGGTTGCTTCAGATTACTTTGAAATGTAATCCATTAGTGACTACAAATTGCATGACAATTTTTGTAATCAGTAACGTATTCAGTTGGATTACCCAAAACATGTAATGTAATCTGATTACTTTAGGATTACTTAGAACGCTTCAATAAATATGCACCTTAAGTCAAAGACACCGCCACAGAATTGATCAATGAATTCTCATTTTCTTTTCCTCTTTATTATTTCAATACATCTAAGAAATATTTTTGCTCTCATTAAAGCATTTCTGTGTGAACTAACTAAAAATGTTATGTTAATTACTTAGTACTTTCTGTACTCTGAACATATCTCTAAATGGTGGAATAACTGAAACCATTAGTTTATCATCATTGGATAGCTAGCAATGTTTGAACGATGCCAAGCATGTTCCTGTAACATTAACGTTAACGGTAAACTTACCTCCACTTGTTTCTTCAGATTTGAAGTAGGCTGATAGGCTGGCTGTGATGACTTTAGTGAGTTTGTTCTTGCAGGTGGTGGTTAGCATTGTGTAAAAACAGGGTGAGCAGTACAGCAGCTACACAGCTGAAGCGACAGATAACCTTTACCGAAGTCTTTAAACTCAACCGATAGCTTAACGCTGGTCACTGTGTTGATGTTTTTTTGTTGCTTTTTTTGACATATTTTGTTGTTTTTGTCGCTGTTTTTGAGGTTTTTGTCACATTTGTCGACATTTTTTAATTTTTTAACAGTAATTCTTGCAGGCTAGTCAGCTAACTAATGATGATGGTGATGATGAAGATGTTGATGATGATGATGATGGTGATGTGTCGCCAGGTGAACTCTCTGGAACAGGCCATGATGGATGCTCTAGTGTTGGACCGGGTAGACTTTGTGAAGTTGCTGATCGAGAACGGAGTCAACATCCATCACTTCCTGACCATTCCTCGTCTGGAGGAGCTGTACAACACGGTGAGATGCACGGGAGACACTACTGACACACCACGTTACCCTATAGTATAACTAACTCCATGTTACCCTACAGTATAACTAGCCTACAGCGGCGCTAACACACTATGTTACCTTATACCCTACAACCCTACATTTATGTTTTATGTGCTCTAGTTTTTCCAATATTTTAGACACAGATATGGTGATAACGGTCCAAAATTATGTGAAAAAGAGGAGCAAAACTACCACAAAGATAAATAAATGTCTAAAAAGAGACAGCACGACTACAAAGAAACAAAATGCTTGCGAAATTGGACTTTTTTAATTTGAAAAATGCAAGATTTTCTTAAGGAAGGACGCCTTAATCCCCAGTCAAATACGCACACCCAAGTCTTACACAAACACTGTTTTCTTAGTGGGTATACGGTAATCCTGGAGTTTCTTAGTGGGTATACAGTAATACTGGAGTTTCTTAGTGGGTATACGGTAATCCTGAAGCTTTCTTAGTGGGTATACGGTAATCCTGGAGTTTCTTAGTGGGTACACTGTAATCCTGGAGTTTCTTAGTGGGTATACGGTAATCCTGGAGTTTCTTAGTGGGTATACAGTAATCCTGGAGTTTCTTAGTGGGTATACAGTAATCCTGGAGTTTCTTAGTGGGTATACAGTAATACTGGAGTTTCTTAGTGGGTATACGGTAATCCTGAAGCTTTCTTATTGGATATACAGTAATCCTGAAAATGTCTTAGTGGGTATACGGTAATCCTGGAGTTTCTTAGTGGGTATATGGTAATCCTGGAGCTTTCTTAGTGGGTATACAGTAATCCTGAAGCTTTCTTAGTGGGTACACTGTAATCCTGGAGTTTCTTAGTGGGTATACGGTAATCCTGGAGTTTCTTAGTGGGTATACAGTAATCCTGGAGTTTCTTAGTGGGTATACAGTAATCCTGGAGTTTCTTAGTGGGTATACAGTAATACTGGAGTTTCTTAGTGGGTATACGGTAATCCTGAAGCTTTCTTATTGGATATACAGTAATCCTGAAAATGTCTTAGTGGGTATACGGTAATCCTGGAGTTTCTTAGTGGGTATATGGTAATCCTGGAGCTTTCTTAGTGGGTACTTCTTACAGCATGTGTGTTAGCTCCATCCTGTGGTGTTCAGAGTGTACTACCTGGACTACGAGCCTGACACACACACACACACACACAGACACACACAGGTGAAATGTTTCTCTTGTCGTTGTGAAGAAGAGTTATGAAACAAAAGCGTTGTGTTTTACCCTCTATGATGTCGTTGACATTTTAATCTGCAGATTAACATCCATCAGCGCTGCTCTTCATCTTCTCTTATATCACTAATCTTTATCTGCTTCACTCAGAAAAGCTCTTAAAACATGCCCGTCACATTATTGTCAGATTAAAGTGCTCCTCCCCACTGCCGTTATTATCAAATATCACTATTATTATAATGTTCACACATTTAGCTCATCTGCCTGGGGGGTTAAACAAGTCCAATTAGAACAACCATGAGTCTGTAATCGCTGCAGTGGTAATCACACATGTATTTATTTTTATTTTTTTATTTAACCAGCATAGTGTCATTGAGATTTAAAATCTCTTTTTCAAGAGAGAACAAGATAGCAGAACAAAATGTACAATCACAAAACAAACAAAAGAGGCAGTGACAACTCAAGTGCATTTAAATTAAATAAACGTGCCATTAATTAAAACATTTGCAGGCGTGGATGGACTCATGTTTTATGGTTTTAACATAACCTTTAAAATCATAGAACATGTCCCACCCCTTCCTGTGTGGAGGAACAAACCAGATAGTCACTTAAGAAACCATATCATCTTTAACAGACATCCGATCTTTTTAACTATTGTATTTAGATATACGTTTTGGTTTTGTATATTTTTCTTGTGAATGTATTGTAAATGTTTAGGGCCCTATCCTGCACGTAGTGCAGCACAAAGCCCAACCCAAGTGTCTTTGCTGGTTTAAGACCGACACAGTTGTCAGTTTCCCGTCCAGCACCCGCGTTGTTTAAATAGCAAATGCACCTGCGCCCATCTGTGGCCCATGGGCATGCGCATAATTACGAATCCCACTATGGCCACACCAAGACCCGCCCTACGAAGCAAGTCAATTGGTTGGATTTAGGCATTTGACCTCAAGTGGTTAAGGTTAGAATAGCCGATTGGTCAGGGGATAGGACCTGTACAAATGGGGTTACGTTACCTTGCGTAAACATGGAAGCCTGGCCAATAAATGCTATTGAAGGGCAGGTCTTGGTGTGGCCATAGTGGGATTCGTAATATCGCTGGGCGTGCTGGTCTTACAGGGAGGTGTGTTCAGGTGCATTCTGGGCGTGCTGGTCTTACAGGGAGGTGTGTTCAGGTGCATTCTGGGCATGCTGGTCTTACAGGGAGGTGTGTTCAGGTGCATTCTCGGCGTGCTAATCTTACAGGGAGGTGTGTTCAAGTTCATTCTGGGCATGCTGGTCTTACAGGGAGGTGTGTTCAGGTGTGTTCAGGTGCATTCTGGGCGTGCTGGTCTTACAGGGAGGTGTGTTCAGGTGCATTCTGGGCGAGCTGGTCTTACAGGGAGGTGTGTTCAGGTGCATTCTGGGCGTGCTGGTCTTACAGGGAGGTGTGTTCAGATGCATTCTGGGTGTGCTGGTCTTACAGGGAGGTGTGTTCAGATGCATTCTGGGTGTGCTGGTCTTACAGGGAGGTGTGTTCAGGTGCATTCTGGGCGTGCTACAGGCATCATCTGTTTGTTTTGCCTTTTGTCTCCTGCAGAAGTTGGGACCGGCCAACACGCTACACTTTGTGGTCAGAGACGTGAAAAAGGTGAGTGACTTCCAAACATTTTTAACCCTTGTGTTGTTTTCTAAATGTCTGTCTCAGAAATATGGGTTTCTTTGTTACTACCTAGTTGTAATTACCCAAAAATAACACAAATGATCCCATACAACGTGTATCGCAAAGACAGAAGATCGGATTTTTATTGTCAGTGAATTTTGGGTGTTTTGTTAAATTTTTTAGCATTTGAAAAAGAAATATCTAAATGTTTTGAAACAATATCCTCGCTGAGGCTTGACTTATGCTATACCAGTCTGTGATTATCCTTCCTTTATTTTTAGTCTGAATAATTCATAATTTCTGCTTTTCTATCTCCAGGATTAGGTATAATTTTCTATAAATTAGGTTTATTATTGAACAGGAATTCCAAAAATAAGTGTAAAACTAGTAATAAGTTGTTGTTAGTGTGACATGCTAGTGAAAGCAAGTGTGAAATGGGTCAAAAAATGAACATTGAAAAAAGCAACCAGATCTCACAGAATCCCATGAAATGAACACGGCCGAAGATTTGCAACTCAAAATCTTTGGCAGTTTCATGGAATCGCAAAAATTCCGTGATGGGCCCATGGAAGAATTCCTTGAAATAAACACGACCCCTTAAGTTAAGGGAAAGGTCGTGGGTGGGCTTACGGTTCCATGACATGCAGGACAACAATAGGACGGTTGGGTTTAGGTAAAGAAGAACAGGACGGTTGGGTTTAGGTAAAGAAAAATGGGACAGTTGGGTTGAGGTAAAGAAGAACGGGACAGTTGGGTTTAGGTTAAGAAGAACAGGACAGTTGGGTTTTGGTAAAGAAGAACGGGACAGTTGGGTAAAGAAGAACAGGACAGTTGGGTTTAGGTAAAGAAGAACAGGACAGTTGGGTTTAGGTAAAGAAGAACGGGACACTGTGGTTTAGGTAAAGAAGAACAGGACAGTTGGGTTTAGGTAAAGAAGAACAGGACAGTTGGGTTTAGGTAAAGAAGAACAGGCCAGTTGGGTTTAGGTAAAGAAGAACAGGACAGTTGGGTTTAGGTAAAGAAGAACGGGACAGGTGGGTTTAGGTAAAGAAGAAAAGAACAGTTGGGTTTAGGTAAAGAAGAACGGGACAGTTGGGTTTAGGTAAAGAAGAAAAGAACAGTTGGGTTTAGGTAAAGAAGAACAGGAAAGTTGGGTTTAGGTAAAGAAGAACAGGACAGTTGGGTTTAGGTAAAGAAGAACAGGACAGTTGGGTTTAGGTAAAGAAGAACGGGACAGTTGGGTTTAGGTAAAGAAGAATGGGACAGGTGGGTTTAGGTAAAGAAGAACGGGACAGTTGGGTTTAGGTAAAGAAGAATGGGACAGTTGGGTTTAGGTAAAGAAGAAAAGAACAGTTGGGTTTAGGTAAACAAGAATGGGACAGTTGGGTTTAGGTAAAGAAGAACAGGACAGTTGGTTTAGGTAAAGAAGAACGGGACAGTTGGGTAAAGAAGAACAGGACAGTTGGGTTTAGGTAAAGAAGAACGGGACAGTTGGGTTTAGGTAAAGAAGAACAGGACAGTTGGGTTAGGTAAAGAAGAATGGGACAGTTTGGTTTAGGTAAAGAAGAATGGGACAGTTGGGTTTAGGTAAAGAAGAACAGCACAGTTGGGTTTAGGTAAACAAGAACGGGACAGTTGGGTTTAGGTAAAGAAGAACAGGACAGTTGGGTTTAGGTAAAGAAGAACAGGACAGTTGGGTTTAGGTAAAGAAGAACGGGACAGTTGGGTTTAGGTAAAGAAGAATGGGACAGTTGGGTTTAGGTAAAGAAGAACGGGACAGTTGGGTTTAGGTATAGAAGAACGGGACAGTTGGGTTTAGGTAAAGAAGAATGGGACAGTTGGGTTTAGGTAAAGAAGAACGGGACAGTTGGGTTTAGGTATAGAAGAATGGGACAGTTGGGTTTAGATAAAGAAGAACGGGACAGTTTGGTTTAGATAAAGAAGAACAGGACAGTTTGGTTTAGATAAAGAAGAACAGGACAGTTGGGTTTAGATAAAGAAGAACGGGACAGTTTGGTTTAGATAAAGAAGAACAGGACAGTTGGGTTTAGGTAAAGAAGAACGGGACAGTTGGGTTTAGGTAAAGAAGAACGGGACAGTTGGGTTTAGGTATAGAAGAACGGGACAGTTGGGTTTAGGTAAAGAAGAATGGGACAGTTGGGTTTAGGTAAAGAAGAACGGGACAGTTGGGTTTAGGTATAGAAGAACGGGACAGTTGGGTTTAGGTAAAGAAGAATGGGACAGTTGGGTTTAGGTAAAGAAGAACGGGACAGTTGGGTTTAGGTATAGAAGAATGGGACAGTTTGGTTTAGATAAAGAAGAACAGGACAGTTGGGTTTAGATAAAGAAGAACGGGACAGTTTGGTTTAGATAAAGAAGAACAGGACAGTTGGGTTTAGATAAAGAAGAACGGGACAGTTTGGTTTAGATAAAGAAGAACAGGACAGTTTGGTTTAGATAAAGAAGAACAGGACAGTTGGGTTTAGATAAAGAAGAACGGGACAGTTTGGTTTAGATAAAGAAGAACAGGACAGTTGGGTTTAGGTAAAGAAGAACGGGACAGTTGGGTTTAGATAAAGAAGAATGGGACGGTTGTGTTTAGGTAAGGAAGAATGGGACGGTTGTGTTTAAGTAAAGAAGAACGGGACAGTTGGGTTTAGATAAAGAAGAACAGATGTTTGTGTTTAGGAAACGTGACACGTGGGACATGATCCCCGGTCTCCTGGTTGAAAGTCCTGTGTTGTTTGACCCATCCACCCCCCCGACCAACCTCCCTATACCAATTTTCGGCCTTTCATACTACTGGCTACCATAGTCGCTCTTAATGCTACATCATCTTCTCGTTGACTTTACATTGGCATTGTTTTCCGTGGTGGCCATCACCAACTAACGCGGTGTTAACAGTTCGTGATCATTTCGGGGGATTCTGTGAGACCAGGCTGAAAATGTTGAGTTTTGACCCGGGAGGAAGACAGGTGCACCGTCCAATAGAAGACAACACCAGGGTTTCAAGGTTTTTATAAATACTGAGATACATGTTGTGTGTGTTTCAGGGGAACCTGCCCCCCGACTACCAGATCACGCTGATCGATATCGGCCTGGTGTTGGAGCTCCTGATGGGCGGAGCTTACCGCTGCAACTACACCCGCAAGACATTCAGGACGCTGTACAACAACCTGTACGGCCTCAAGAGGGTGAGTACTACATATAAGGACTTATGTGCCAACAGGATTTGTAAAAACTTATCCATGCTTTTATCTTCAGTAGACTTGACTACTGCAACGGTGTCTTTACAGGTATTCATAAAAAGTCTATTAAACAGCTGCAGCTGATTCAGAACGTTGCTGCACGAGTCCTTACCAACACCAAAAAAATAGATCACATCACTCCAGTTCTGAAGTCCTTACTCTGGCTTCCTGTGGACCAAAGAATAGATTTCAAAATACTCATGTTAGTTTATAAGTCACGAAACAGTTTAGGACCAATTTACTTTTTGAATCTGCTACCACACTATGAGCAGCAGAGATCCTTGAGATCATCAGGGATGGGTCTGCTCGCCATCCCCAGAGTCGGAACAAAAAAGGGGGAAGCTGCGTTCAGCTTCTATGGTCCGTACATCTGGAACAAACTACCGCTAAACTGTAGGTCGGTACCTAATCTCAGCTCTTTTAAATCAAGGCTGAAGACCTGTCTTTTTAACACTGCCTTTTCTTAATTCATTTTTTTTTTTGTATTAACTGCTTTCTATCTGTTACCAGTTTGTATGAATTTTTGACCGTGTTTTTATGTCTTGTGTAAAGCACTTTGAATCCCATTGCTGCTGAACTGTGCTATACAAATAAAATTGCCTTGCCTATAATACTACATATAATACTACTACAACAACCTGTATGGACTCAAGAGAGTGAGTACTACATATATTGCTACTACAACAACCTGTATGGCCTCAAGAGAGTGAGTACTACATATAATACTACTACAACAACCTGTACGGTGTCTCAAAATCTACTACATATAATATTACTTGAGAATACTACTACAACATTGATGCGATTAAGGGCTGAGCAAAACACGTGAATTTTTTTTAATCGCATTAATCGCATGCCGCCATTTATTAATTTATGCTTTGCGACTTCCTCCTAACACATCCTACTGCTGCAGGCTGCAGGCATGATGGAGAAATGCAGTAGCAACACCATTCAGAATGGCGCTTTTTATTTTCTAAAACTCCTGGACAGCTCGTAGACAAGACGAAAGCCATATGCACATTGTGTAAAGCCGAATTAAAATATCACCAAAGCACGTCAAGCTTGAGCTACCAGCTACGAGCTAAGCATAGTCCAGTTAACGTGACTCAGGTTGATGTTAGTGGGCTCAGGCAAAGCTCTATTTTGGAGAGTGCTACTCGCCGACCTGTTGATGAAACCAAATCCCAAAAATGACTACAGCTCTTGCGAAATGGGTGGCAACTATCTGCAGACCTGTCAGCATCGTAGAAGACTCGGGTCTTAAAGAAGTACTATGGTTGGCATGTTCTGACACGTCCCATTCTCGTCGAGGGGGCCAGCAGCCCCACCCACACCCAGCCTGAACTCCACGGAGAAAGCAGCCCAGCTGGAACTGCTGCAAAGTGCAAACGCTGTCTCATTAACCGGTGATCACTGGACATCAGTGAGTCATCAACATTATTTAGGAGTTACTGCACACGATATTGACTCTAAATTAAAATGTGTGACTAGATTAACACATTTTTCTTTTGTTTACAGTAAATAAATAATAAACTAATACAAATCTTAAAGTCAAGTTCATAAAGTCACTTTCTTTGCATTCATTTGATTCCCAATCAAGATACACTGGTAAGAACTGCTTTCCATTGTTAATATTTACTTAAAAAACGTTCTGAAATGTAAAATAATAGAATTTTAATCATGTGATAAAACATGCGATTAATCGCGATTAACTATAAAAATTCAGCGATTAACAAAAATTAATCATTTGACAGCCCTAATTATTATATTATGGTCGGTTTGGAAAGTCGGTAGCAGCCAGACCCACGTGACGCATTCGTCCAATCAGCTGCCGGTCGACATCCCTAGTCCCTCCCCTTTCCGCTTTGTAGTCAAGATGGCGCCCGTTTAGTGAATAAAATAGAAGACACTTTATTGTCCCCGAAGGGAAATTCGTCTTGGGCATAGTGCTACAATCTGTTGCTTCACAACATAAACAACATGTAACATGAAAACATTCTGAAATTAACATAAAATAAAATACAATAAAATAAAATCAAGTGTGTAGTGCGAGTAGGGTACATTGTTCCACACTGAACTTTTTGACCGTTTTTAGGGGGTCATCTGTGTACTTTTTGCGTTATCTACACTATATACTTAAAACTAAGTGTTTGAGGTGTGCAAGTAGGCGGTTTAAGACACACTACATTGTTCTTAGTGTACTGTCTCTTTAAAAGACCCTGTTATAAGTGTACTGTCCCTTTAAAACTAAGTGTTTGAAGTGTGCAAGTAGGCGGTTTGAGACAGCCACAGTATGAATATAATATTAATACATTTCTGGAACAATAAACTAATCCTGTTCATATTTCTTCTCTTACAGCCAAAAGCTCTGAAGCTTCTTGGAATGGAGGTATGTTGTTTGTAATATTTCCTGCTGTCTGTCAGAAATACTGAGTACTAATGTCATACCAGAGTGTTAAAGAATACATATATTAACATATGTTATAACAGCTGTATACTACATATATTAACATATGTTATAACAGCTGTACACTACATATATTAACATATGTTATAACAGCTGTATACTACATATATTAACACATGTTATAACAGCTGTATACTACATATATTAACACATGTTATAACAGCTGTATACTACATATATTAACATATGTTATAACAGCTGTATACTACTATCACGGGATGGATGTGATATGATTTCTATCTCTGTTGTTCAGTCTGGCTCACAGAACTTTTTTCTATTATCCAGTTTGACAGCGAGTCATAACAGCCAAAGAACATCAATAAACTACGAGTAGTTTTACTTCGGTGCTAAATTACATGGTATCAGATCAGTGCATAAACTGCAGTACTCACCATTATCGGAGGCTTTTCAGATCATGGTATCGGAACATCTATAGTTTTGGTACAATCGGTTAGTTATGGGCTGGTTTCACGTTGCACTTATGGAAGCAAACAAAAGATGTTGACATGACGTCAACATCTGTAGGCCGCGTCTTCCAATACTTGACTACATAGATTGTTTATTGTCATTGCATATCACTACACAACGAAATTAAGATGACATCAATCACTCACTTAGCAGCATGAAGATAGAAAGTGTCAGCAACAATAAGAGTTAGGGTTAGGGGGTTAGGGTTCATGACCAGGGTTGGGTACCATTTGGATTTTTAAGATTCCGATGCCGAACCGATTTTTGAAAAACTGAAAAAGTACTTAAATATATAATAAGTAAACCTAAGTCACCTAACACATAACTACAATAATTTAACAGTTACACTATTAACAAGAACAACAAAATAAATGTTAAGTTGGTATGCCAACCAGCTTCAAACTATAGCAGTTCTTTAGCAGAAAAATGACCATATTTGCCTTCTCTGGCGAGATAGGACACCTCTCCTGA
>CM046787.1:44837142-44854642 GCA_025617405.1 Perca schrenkii
CAATAATTCCAACAATTACAGTAATTCCCTCAAGAGCAAACAGTGCGACAGTGGCGAGGAAAAACTCCCTCTTGGGAAGAAACCTCGGACAGACCCAGGCTCTTGGTAGGCGGTGTCTGACGGGCCGGTTGGGGATATGATGAACAGTGGCGATAATAGTCACATTAATAATGGAACAGTGACTGGATGTAGCAGGAAGCTGCAGGGTTCAGCAGGACACAGCATGACATTGCAGGGCACCGCTGAGCTCAGCAGGGAGTGCAGCAGGACCACAGCGACAGCTGGAACCAGGATCTTGGTGCCAACGTTCTCAAAGGAAATACGCTGGGGGAAAAAACATAAGGACTCTGGGGAAACTCCCCAGAAGCTAGGATTAGTAACTAGCATTTCTGGGACGGAATACACACAAATAGTAATAGTAATAGTAATAGAAAGGGAGAGGAGAGAGCAGCTCAGTGTATCAAAGGAAGGAAGTCCCCCGGCAGTCTAAAACTATAACAGCGTAACTATAACAGCGTAACTAAGAGAGACAGGTCATAAGGAGAGGTAGCTTTTTCGGGCTTAGAACTCTCCCCCTGCCGGATCGGGCTTGGCTGGCCTGCCTCCCTCTACTTTGTTATGTATTATTAATCTAACAATTATGAAGAGAAGCAGTTGGGCCAGTTAGGTGAACACTGCAACTCCTCACTCCCTAACTATAAGCTTTATCAAATAGGAGAGTTTTAAGTTCATTCTTGAAAGCGATTACAGTTTCTGCCCCCCCGAACCCAGATCGGGAGCTGGTTCCATAGGAGAGGAGCCTGATAACTGAAGGCTCTGGCTCCCATTCTACTTTTAGAGACTCTAGGTACCACCAGTAACTCTGCATTCTGGGAGCGCAGTGCTCTAGTGGGACAATAGGGTATTAGGAGCTCTTCTAGATATGATGGTGCTAGACCATTTAGAGCTTTGTAGGTCAAGAGAAGGATTTTAAACTCAATCCTTTATTTTACAGGAAGCCAGTGCAGAGAAGCTAATACAGGAGAGATATGATCTCTTTTCTTAGTTCTTGTGAGAACACGCGCTGCAGCATTCTGGATCAGCTGGAGAGTCTTAAGGGACTTATTTTAGCAACCTGACAGTAGGGAATTACAATAGTCCAGCCTGGACGTAACAAATGCATGAACTAGTTTTTCAGCGTCGTTTTGAGACAGGATATTCCTAATTTTGGCAATGTTATAAGTTTTATAAGGCTTACCTACTGCACCTTTCATTAATATCAAAATGTTACGCATAACGCTGTCAGTGTTAGTTTGCACTCAGAGGGGATTAAGTCTTTTTTAATGACTTTTTTTCATTTTGTTACCTTCATTGTTAGTTTTCAGCAGTTTGAGTGATGAGGAGTTTGTTTCAGGACGGCGCCTCCAATGTGGACGCCACGTCAAAGAAAGGAGACGAAGAAGAAGAGCAGAAGAAGAAGAGGAGGACTCCCATTGGGAAGAAGATCTACGAGTTCTACAACGCTCCGTTCACCAAGTTCTGGTTCAACACGGCAAGATCTCTATATCTATATACTGTCAGAAACCTAACCCCCCTAACCCTAACCCAGGACCTCTATATCCCCTTAACGCTGACTGTCGCTAATTTGCATCAAACCTCTTCCATTCCGACTGCAGGCGAGATAGCGTGTGTATTCCCCCCAATGCCGGTGTTTTTACATACAATACATACCTAGGAACCTTTTGCACGCACTGGTTTCTCGTAGGACCGGTCGGAGTGGGAATTACATCCAGTTCACGGAAGCGAAATTAACTCTAACCCTAACCCTAAACAGACTACTGTCAATGTTAGGGAGTAGGAGAGTGTTTTCTTTCTTGCTGTTGTCAAGATTCATTGATTTGTCAATTACTTGAAAATGTGTTTTATTAATTTTACCATTTTGTAAAGAATTTTACCATAAATGCCTGTTGTCGCTAATTTGCATCATACCTAAATTTATATCTATTCTATATGCTATAGACAAATTAACAATCTCAACTTAATTTAGCATCAGCTTGGAGCCAAGAACACACATAATAAAGTTCTTATATAATTGTGACTAAATTCAGGCATCAAAGGGATATGTCTATATACTGTCATAAACCTAACCCCCTAACCCTAAACCAAGACCTCTATATGTCTATATACTGTCAGAAACCTAACACCCCTAACCCTAACCCAAGATCTCTATATGTATATGCTGTCAGAAACCTAACCCCTCTAACCCTAACCCAAGATCTCTATATGTCTATATACTGTCAGAAACCTAACACCCCTAACCCAAGACCCTTATCCCCCTATATACTGTCATAAACCTAACACCCCTAACCCTACCCCAAGATCTCTATATCTATATACTGTCATAAACCTAACCCCTTAACCCTAACCCAAGATCTCTCTCTATATATATACTGTCAGAAACCTAACTCCCTAACCCTAATGTGTGTGTGTGTGTGTGTGTGTGTGTGTGTGTGTGTGTGTGTGTGTGTGTAGATCTCCTACCTGGTGTACCTGGCCTTGTATAACTACATAATCCTGGTGAAGATGGAGCGATGGCCGTCGCTGCAGGAGTGGATCGTCATCTCTTACATCATCACTCTGGGCCTGGAGAAAGTCCGACAGGTAACCACGGAGATGCACCTGAACCCAGCCTTGTTGTTGACGCTTTTTCTCCGAATATTTTAAACATTTTACAATGTTTTAGTCTCTTTCTTTGTCATTTTTTTTGACATTTTTGTTGTCGATTCCCATGAATTATTTTAGAAATGTTTCACTTTGTTATTGCCTTTTTTGTCAATGTTACATTCAACATTTTTGTTGCTTATTTCTCGACTACTTTCAATTTTTTTTTGCCACTTCAGTTTAGTTCAGTCACTTTAATATCCCAAATGGGAAACTTGATATGCAGTCAGGAGTGAAAGGTACAAAAAGAAACAAATTCAAGCAACATACGAATAGAGGCAACAATACAAAGACAAAGGTACAAAAAAGGTTTCCTGTATGTAATACACACAACACCATGTATCACTACTGGAACAATCTCTAACAACAAAACAAGTACTATATTACATGTGCAAATTAAGCTGAGTTATTGCACATGGGACAAAGGAGTTTTTACCCCTATTGGTCTTGAACCGAGGTACTCTAAATCTGCGACCTGAGGGGAGTATTACTAACTCAGAGTGAAGCGGGTGGTTTGTGCAGTCTAATATAGACTTTTGTCGGCGTTTCATCCTTTCCTAAAACCTTGTGGTTATTGCCAGTAACTGAGCTGTGATTGGTTGCAGATTCTGATGTCGGAGCCGGGGAAGCTGAAGCAGAAGATCAACGTGTGGCTGGAGGATTACTGGAACATCACGGACCTGGCGGCCATCTCCGTCTTCCTGCTGGGTCTGCTGCTGCGGCTGCAGAGCGAGCCGTCGCTCGGCTACGGACGCGTCATCTACTGCGTCGACATCATCTTCTGGTACATCCGCGTGCTCGACATCTTCGGAGTCAACAAGTACCTGGGCCCCTATGTCATGATGATCGGCAAGATGGTACGTTATACACCAGTAATACTACAGTTATACTACAGTTATACTACAGCTACCTGGGCCCCTACATCATGATGATCTGCAAGATGGTACGCCTTCCAAGATGGTACACTTCCAAATATACTCCAGCTATACACGAGATATACTCCAGTTATACACCATTTATACACCAGTTATACACCAGTTATACTACAAGTACTTGGGCCCCTACGTCATGATGATCGGCAAGATGGTACGCCCACACTTCCAAATATACCAGTTATATTCAATTCAATTCAATTTTATTTATAGTATCAAATCATAACAAGAGTTATCTCGAGACACTTTACAGATAGAGTAGGTCTAGACCACACTCTATAATTTACAAAGACCCAACAATTCCAGTAATTCCCTCAAGAGCAAGCAGTGTGACAGTGGCGAGGAAAAACTCCCTCTTGGGAAGAAACCTCGGACGGACCCAGGCTCTTGGTAGGCGGTGTCTGACTGGCCGGTTGGGGATATGATGAACAGTGGCGATAATAGTCAAATTAATAATGGAACAGTGACTTCAAATGGTAGTCGTAGTAGTTCATGTCATATCAGGGCGCTGCAGTGCATTACAGGATGTAGCGTGGCCCAGCAGAGCATGGATGGATGTAACAGGAAGCAGCAGGGTTCAGCAGGAAGCAGCAGGGTTCAGCAGGAAGCAGCAGGGTTCAGCAGGACGGAGCAGGGTTCAGCAGGAAGCAGCAGGGTTCAGCAGGAAGTAGCAGGGTTCAGCAGGAAGCAGCAGGGTTCAGCAGGAAGCAGCATGACATTGCAGGGCACCGCTGAGCTCAGCAGGGAGTGCAGCAGGACCACGGCGACAGCTGGAACCAGGATCTTGGTGCCAACGTTCTCCAAGGAAATACGCTGGAGAACCAGTTATGCCAGTTATACTCCAGTTATAACTCCATTTATATGCCAGTTGTAACCGAGTGATTAACGTGTGAACTGTCTCCTGCAGATGATCGACATGCTGTACTTCGTGGTCATCATGCTGGTGGTGCTGATGAGTTTCGGCGTGGCGCGGCAGGCCATCCTGCACCCTGACGAGGAGCCGACCTGGCGGCTGGCCAGAAACATCTTCTACATGCCGTACTGGATGATCTACGGAGAGGTGTTCGCCGACTCCATAGACCGTAAGACTAGCGTTCATAGTAAGACTCCCGGCACTTCCTCTGTCCTTTGGTTCTTTCCTTTGGTTCCTTTCTTTTCCTTTGGTTCCTCTCCTTTCCTTTCCTTTGGTTCCTTTCCTTTGGTTTCCTGATTGTTCACTGACTCCATAGACCCTGACACTAGAGTTCATAGTAAGACCTTTAGACCTTCCTTTCCTTTCCTTTCTTTGGTTCCTTTCCTTTCCTTTGGTTCCTCTCCTTTCCTTTCCTTTGGTTCCTTTCCTTTGGTTCATTTCCTTTGGTTTCCCAATTGTTCACCGACTCCATAGACCCTGACACTGGAGTTCATAGTAAGACCTTTAGTCCATCAGTCCCTCTGTTTTCCTAAACCCCGCCCTTTCCTGTGCTAGTTTTTCTCAGGGTTTTTTCTCTCCTCACCCAGAATATTTGGGGGAAAACAAAAAAAGGTTGAAAAGATTTAAAATGAAACCTTGACAAAAAAGCGACAAAATGGAAAACAAAATAGCTAAAAAGTTGAAAAAAGCGACAACAAAGTGAAAAAAACAAAGAAATCTGCCCCTTTCTTCCTGTGTGTAAGTCCCGCCCCTTCCTCTGTGTCAGTCCCGCCCCTTCATGTGTCCACCGTGCAACTTTTTGATCCCGTTTGAATGTTTTGCTGCTTTTCCATTTTAATCATAGCCTGGTTGACACCCTTCTCAGTTGTAACTGAGAGGGGGTCTGGGGAAGGTTCATTCACAGCCCATTTCCAAAGGGGCGTCACGAACGGATGACGCTCAAAAGCCTCTGGGCGCAATTGGATAGTCCTTCAACCAATCAGACCAACGATCTGGGTGACGCTGCGCTTCGGTAGCCGTCATGTTTAATGTAAACAAGAAGCTGCTCGCCGTCGCTATTGTCATCATGTAAAGCCAGCCTCAACGGTTGTGATTGGTGTAAAGCCCGCCTCAACGGTTGTGATTGGTGTAAAGCCCGCCTCAATTGTTGTAATTGGTGTAGAGCCCGCCTCAACGGTTGTGATTGGTGTAAAGCCCGCCTCAACGGTTGTGATTGGTGTAAAGCCCGCCCCAACGGTTGTAATTGGTGTAAAGCCCGCCTCAACGGTTGTGATTGGTGTAAAGACCGCTTCGATGGTTGTGATTGGTGCCTCGATTTGGAAACATTAGAAATGGGTTTGAATGGGCTCTTGGCCAGACTGACTTGCAGAGCAAATCTCAGATTTGCCGAAAGTTCGTCAGGGTTTTCCCAGGCTAGTTTTGCTGCTTTCTTTCAAAAGAAATGTTTCCTCGGCTCAAAACCAACAAACATTTAATGATCATTCATGAACTTGAAACTTGATCCTTTATAGATTTTGTCCTGATGTTAGTTAGTCCAAATTAACGCTGAGTTTACAGAGTTTCTTCTAAAGATAATTTGTTTTGTAAATCAACTTTTTTTTCTTGTTTTCTTGAAAAATCTGTTCTTGTTTCTGTTATTGATTATTATTTTCTCTCTTCTGTTTCTCTCTGACTGTTGACGGACAGTTTACGCGATGGAAATCAATCGTAAGTACAGAGGTTTAACTTTAATATTGGGGGGGGGTCTGGGGCAAAAAACACTTTCTGGTGAATGTTCCTGCATCAATTTATAGTGCAAATGTCTTTATTAATGTAAAGGAAATAAATATTAGGTAACACTTTGAAGGTATCGACATAATCGTGACATGACACTGTCATGAACGTGTCACAAATGTTATAAACAAGTCATAAACATTTATAACTTTTGTCATTAAGTGTCATTTGTTTTTTGTCATGACAAGTTGACATTGTTTGGGTTGTCTTGATTATGACAACTTGACATTAATCAAAGTGACATTACCAGAAGTTGTCTTGGTCATGACAAGTTCTTTGGAGTGTCCGTATTATTATTAAGACAACTTGATATTAAACAGGATGACATAATGTCAACTTGTCATGACCAAGACACCTTCTGGTAATGTCACTTTGATTAATGTCAACTTGTCATGACAAAAAAAACCACTTAATGACATAAGTCATAAATGTTTATGACATTTCATGACAGTGTCCTGTCATGATTATGTTGATACCTTCAAGTAAAGTGTAACCAAATATTGTTGATTAATCACTCATCCAAAGAAATTCTCCAGGGTTATAATAATATAATATAATATAATAATAGTACAATATTACACCTGCTGATACTGAGCATGTTATTTGTGTGTCAGCTCCGTGTGGAGACAACATGTACGATGAGGATGGGAAGAAGCTTCCTCCGTGTATCCCCGGCGCCTGGCTCACGCCTGCTATCATGGCGTGCTACCTGTTGGTCGCCAACATCCTGCTGGTCAACCTGCTCATCGCTGTCTTCAAGTCAGTAACACACAGAGAAACATCTACATACTAACCCCAACCTGTCTCCAAGTCAGTAACAAAAACCTACAAACTGACCCAAAAAACAAAAATATCTAAAACCTCTCCAAAGTCAGTATCTCCCACCTCACATTTCAGAAAACAGACTAAACTCACCCTAACAGTTGCTAAACCCACCAGACTCCATGTAAATAATCAGTACTTTTATCATCGTAAAACACACTCCATTCAAAGTGGACAGAAACGAAATAAAACTATCAAAAGCTGTCTTGGTTCATCTTTCTACTGTTCCAACAATCACCACTCTGGTTTGGTTGAAATAAACCCTTAATTCACCCATTTACATGTGGAGATATGCTGGCTCTATACACGCTAAAAGTCCTGATTATTTACATGGAGTCTGGTGGAGATATGCTGGCTCTATAAACGCTAAAAGTCCTGATTATTTACATGGAGTCTGGTGGAAATATGCTGGCTCTATATACGCTAAAAGTCCTGATTATTTACATGGAGTCTGGTGGAGATATGCTGGCTCTATGCAAGCTAAAAGTCCTGATTATTTACATGGAGTCTGGTGGGTTTGGAGATGGTGATTTTGGGGCTGTTTCATGTTAAACTAAAAGGATCTTACTCTTTAACTAAAAGGTCTATCTCTGTAGGGATCCATCCCATAATGTCAGGCACTTAGAATAATAATGTGAGTCTGTCAGCAGCAACATCAGAACTTTTAGTGGACTCTAACTGCTGCTGAACATTAGTCCTGTAGGGTTAAATTATAGCGTTCTCGCTCAATGCTGGACGATTTCTTTCCTTTTTCATCTTCATAGCAACACGTTCTTCGAGGTGAAGTCCATCTCCAACCAGGTGTGGAAGTTCCAGCGCTATCAGCTGATCATGACGTTCCACGACCGTCCCATCCTGCCGCCGCCGCTCATCATCTTCCCACACATCTACATCGTGCTGAGAAGAATCTGCTGTCGCTGCCGTAGGCGCCGGACAGACGGAGACGGCAACGACCGCGAGAGGCGCCTACGTAAGAAATTATATATATATATATATATATATATATATATATGGCCAAAAGTTTGGACACACCTTCTCATTCAAAGTGTTTCTTTATTTTCATGACTATTTACATTGTAGATTCTCACTGAAGGCATCAAAACTATGAATGAACACATATGGAATTATGTACTTAACAAAAAAGTGCGAAATAACTGAAAACATGTCTTATATTTTAGATTCCTCAAAGTAGCCACCCTTTGCTTTTTTTGATAACTCTGCAAACCCTTGGTGTTCTCTCAATGAGCTTCATGAGGTAGTCACCTGAAATGGTTTTACCTTCACAGGTGTGCTTTGTCAGGGTTCATTAGTGGAATTTTTTCCCTTATTAATAATAAAGCAAAGGGTGGCTACTTTGAAGAATCTAAAATATAAGACATGTTTTCAGTTATTTCACACTTTTTTGTTAAGTACATAATTCCATATGTGTTCATTCATAGTTTTGATGCCTTCAGTGAGAATCTACAATCAGAATCAGAATCAGAAAAGCTTTATTGCCAAGTATGTTTACACACACGAGGGATGTGTCTTGGTATCGTAAGTGCAAATCGCATTAAAATCATTAAAGCAACATACACAAACACACCGAGTCGCCATATGCGGCACCATCTCAACTCTCTCCTAACCCTCGCAACAGATACAGCATGACATTGGGAGAGGAGAGGGAATAAAAAAGCCGTTCTCAGACTATCCTCATAAAATAAGAACAGTGTGGGAACAGGAAAAAAAAAACTCAGCACATAAGCACACAGTCAGTACATTTGCACTGCTGCACATAACACCACATAACAGTACATTTGCACTGCTGCACATAACACAACATAACATAACAGGACACGCAGTAGGGGTGGGATCTTGGGTGCATTGGGATGGGGGTGATGGAGTAGATGTAGTCCAGGACAGGCAAACAGACATCTGGTCCTGCAGCCAAACAAAGGCGCTGGCCCAGACCTGCCCGCCTGACTGGGGGAAGAAGCGGTGAAGGCGCTGGATAGGGGGGTGGGGTGTGGTTGCAAATCTGTATGTATGTCAAAGTTCGTGTATGTGTAGGCCTGATTAGTCAAGCTACGCCTGGCCCCCGTAATCAGGTTTACTCAGTCCGCATGATTGTCATTGCGATACACAGCCAGTTGCCATGGAGTCAGCCTTGAAACAGGACCCAGTACGAGTCAACAATCAACAGGTGTCAGTGGGAGTCGGGTAGGAAAAAAAAAAGAGTGTGCCTCGCTGTAGTGCTCCGGGGGGAGTGAGTATCCAACACCGGCCTTGGCCAAGGCCAGCGCTGTTCAGGAGCCGAAAAGATAAGGTTGGAATTTGTTTTGTCTTGGGGCGAGGAGCCGGCAGATTAGTCACTCCCGACTTCTCTGAAATGTCCCCTCTGGTCTCCGTAATGATCAAATTTCCTTGCCAAAACCGTGAGTTTCCCCAAGATGTCGTCCAACTTGTCCAACTTGTCCAGAGCTGACTGTCTCCCCAAGATGGTATCCAGTTTTGGGCCCATGATAATCACAGTATCCAATTTGTGGCTCATGGAGTTCAGAGTCACAATTTGAGTTCCGACAGCTCTGCCCACAGCTTCAACCATGACGGGCAGCCTGGAATTTTGCTCTGTTCCCATCTTCACTTTAATTTCTCGATAAACCAGGGCAATGCCTGAGCCAATCAGCAAAAGACCTGTTATCATGGTTCCGAATAGGTAGATATCTTCAATGTCCTCCACAGAAAGAACCGCCAGACACACGACCCGCCACCTCTCCCACGCGTCCATCGTGTAGCCAGCTGCGAACGTCCCGGCAGGGCAGTCAGGTTCCCCCGAACCCGAGCTTCTCGTCGAGAATATGGTGTCAATGTAAATAGTCATGAAAATAAAAAGGAAATGCATTGAATATATATATATATATATATATATATATATATATAGGTATATATATATATATAGAGAGAGAGATTTTAATATAATCTCCGGCTCCGTCCCACTCCCCATTGATTTCTATCATTTATCCGTCCATATCAGGTTATAGTGAAATTGACTCCCGTACTGCGGGACTCCCGTGGGAATACCGTGACACGAAAATTGTCACCCTCTAGTGCCTACGTAAGATATTGACTACATATATATATATATATATATATATATATATATATATAACTATGTGTTATAGGGAGACCGTGAGAGCCCTTATGTAAGATCGTTATTCATTATTTTTCATTAATGTTTCATAACATTTATAACTAATGTTGACGTTAGACACCACTTTGTAAGATCTGCTTCACTGACTGATCAATGCTTCTTCAGATATTATATATAGTATATATAGTATATTGTATATATAGATATATAGTTTGTTATTGTGTGTTTCAGAGCTAGTCCTGAGTGCAGAGGAGCTGAAGAGTCTTCATGAGTTTGAGGAGCAGTGTGTCGAGGAATATTTCAGAGAGAAAGAAGACGAGAAACAGTCATCCAACAACGAGAGAATCAGAGTCACATCTGAGAGGTCAAACATACTCCTTATACATTCATATTAACAGTTATACATTTATATTCATGTTCATACATTTACATTCACATTCATACATTTATATTAATGTTCATACATTTATAAGTACGTATTATATTATACAGTCGCTTTTAATCGCTGTTTTCAAAGTTTTTGTTACGTTTTTACGGTATGATTGATAAATTTTTTGTGCTTTGTTTTGATGTAATTTCGTAGGATATTATAAGAAATGTTGTGCTTTTTCCAACATTTTGTTCACTTTTTCCAATGTGTTTTCTTGTTTTTGATGCTTTTTGTAGGTAATTTCGTAGAATATTATACAACATGTCTAGATCCCTGTAGATGAGACTGTCCTTACCTGTTCCTCTGTGTGTTTCAGGGTAGAAAACATGTCTATAGCCTTGTAGATGAGACTGTCCTTACCTGTTCCTCTGTGTGTTTCAGGGTAGACAACATGTCTATAGCCTTGTAGATGAGACTGTCCTTACCTTACCTGTTCCTCTTTGTGTTTCAGGGTAGACAACATGTCTATAGCCTTGTAGATGAGACTGTCCTTACCTTACCTGTTCCTCTGTGTGTTTCAGGGTAGACAACATGTCTATAGCCTTGTAGATGAGACTGTCCTTACCTTACCTGTTCCTCTGTGTGTTTCAGGGTAGACAACATGTCTATAGCCTTGTAGATGAGACTGTCCTTACCTTACCTGTTCCTCTGTGTGTTTCAGGGTAGACAACATGTCTATAGCCTTGTAGATGAGACTGTCCTTACCTTATCTGTTCCTCTGTGTGTTTCAGGGTAGAGAACATGTTCATGCGTCTGGAGGAAGTGAACGAGCGCGAGCACTCGATGAAGGCGTCTCTGCAGACAGTTGATCTGCGTCTGGCTCAGCTGGAGGATTTCTCCGGCCGGATGGCGACGGCTCTGGAGAAACTGGCCGGCGTGGACCGCGCCGAGCTGGTCCGCTCCAGATGCTCATCTGTGTGCGAGCCGTCAGCTCTGCTGCGGCACGGCAGCCTCAACAGCGCCGACGGCTACAGCCTTTACCGGTACCAGCTGGAGCACGACGACCGCAGCTCCGTGGCTGGAGACGTGGAGGGAACCAACAGAAACCCACCGCAGAATCCAGAAGGAACAGACAGGAAGCTACCGCCGAGTCCAGAGAGAACCAACAGGAACCTACCGCAGAGTCCAGAAGGAACTGACAAGAACCTACCGCAGAGTCCAGAAGGAACCAACAGGAAGCTACCACAGAGTCCAGAGAGAACCGAGAGGAAACTACCACTGAGTCCAGAGAGAGTGGCGGCAAACAAAACAGGTAGGACGGTTTAAAAAGAGGAAAAAGGGACAAAAACTTATTTTTTCAAGGTATAAAAACGGATGAAAGCTACAAAAAAGTTGTTTTTAAAGCGGCAAAAAATTTGACAGAAGCGATTTTATCATAAACCTACATTTTGGAACTCGTCCTAGGCCGTGCGGCTGATCTGCACGAAACTTGGTAAATACCATCTCCAGACCGACCTGACAAAACGATATCAAAAGAATTTTGCTCACCCCTGATCCACGACCACCCATGATCCAGGGCCACTCCTGATCCAGGGTCACCCCTGATCCAGGACCAGCCATAATCCAGTGCCACCCCTGATCCAGGGCCACCCCTGATCCAGGACCAGCCATGATCCAGGGCCACCCCTGATCCAGGACCAGCCCTGATCCAGGGTCACTCCTTATCCAGGGCAACCCATGATTCAGGGCCACCCCTGATCCAGGGCCACCCTGTACATTTGTGAATGTACAGGGCTGTTCCAAAAATGGTTTCCAGCCGGGGCGCACTGGTAGCTCACCTGGTTGTGCATCGTACAGAGGCTCAGTCCTTGCCGCAGCAGGGTCGCACGTTCAAGTCTGACCTGCGGCCCTTTGCTGTCTTAATCTGTCCTATCAATAAAGGCCAGAAAGCCAAAAAAGTTGGAAAAAGCAACAAAAGAAATCAAATAATGCGACAAAAAAAACAGAAGAAAAAACGTGTTTTCTCCAAATTATAAATTTTTGAAAGTTTTTTCATATATCTTAACATGAATCCAAATTTTATTAACAAATATAAATCCCCACTGATGATAGGCTTACTGGCCTATAGGTGAGGTAGTCACTAAGGCCATACACAGTTACAGTTAATCCTAAGGATCCACTATGCCATATGTATGTTTAACATTAAAACATGATTTATAAAATCATGCCAACAATTATTATTTTAAGAGCTTAGTATTCTACGCACTACAAAGGTATGAATAAAGGCTTTAGTCTGCCCTAAATGTTATTTTAGGCCCAGTTTATTAAGCAACTTAGTTTTATTCAATATATATAGTAGGGGGTCTGTCTCTCTTTCAGTTAAGGGGTCCTTGGTTTAAAAAATGTTGAAGACCCCTGATTTAGACCATTATTATCTCCATATCTGTCTCTAAAACGTTGGAAAAGCTAGAGCAGATGTTATCAAACAGCTTTAAGATAAAACTTAAATCTAAAGATGTCCAACTACAACAGTGTTTCTCAACACTGTTTTCTCTTTTAAAAAAAGGTGACAAAAACGTAACAAGGAGTCCATTATATTATTAAATAAATAAGATGTGGGGCGGGGTTTGACTGGAGGAGGAATATATGTGAAGTACTGTGCAGTACTTTCATTTATTTATTATTATTAGGCCTTTTAGGGAAGTGCAACATACTCTTTTTACTGTATTCTATTTATTGCTGTGTGTATGTTATGTGTTAGATAAATTGTGCTGTAGATGTCTGGTTGTGGATTATAAATCTAAGATTAATCTGTGGTTTGTTATTAAATAACAGATTAGTGATCTGATGAATCTGTCTTTTGATGGCGCAGTAGAAAGTCCTTTAAACTGACTTGTTGGGGGACAGTTCCTAATGTAAACATGAACCTTCCTGTTTCCTGTATCCTGTTTCCAGGTGATGTGAAGGAGTTTGGTTTGACTCTGGAGGTGCGAGGTCGGACGGAGAGGACGCGGTCTCTGTCCGGCGTGGACATCCTGATCTCGCCGTGCGACACCCAACGCAGACCCGATGTGACGCACGCTGCCGAGAAAGCCCGTCTGGAGGCAACGGCGTCCTTCCCTCTGGAGAGGGCGAAGGTCACGCAGTATTTATCGTCTCCGAGCCTCAGCACCGCCCACAGGTCTCCTAGACAGGAAGCAGAGGAAGGAGCGTCCACGCTGCCCGGCGGGGAACAGCAGGAGGAGGAGCCATCGGACGAGGACAGGAAGTACCCGACACTTCGCTCCAAGAGTCTGAACGCCAACCCGAGGAAGGCGAAGGAGAGAGAGGAGACGCGGCGCTCAGCCGGCAGCGTCACAGAACTCCGACCAGCCGATCCTGAACATTAGTCACCTGACAGGGTCAGGGTCCCACTTCTCCTCGCTCCTCAAGGAGGGGACGCCAAATCACAACAACGGTGAAAACAACGTCAAGAAAGTCTGAAAAAGTGATAAAAACATGAGACAAAAAAAACATGTGGAGAAACAGGAAAATGTGCTTTTAAAGTTGCTGAGAAGGAGAATGTGGCTTCACCAGAGAAAACTGATCCGGTCCCCTCGGTGAGCTTTCAGCTGTTCTTGTCACTTACAGAATTCAGATTTTTTAAGGTTTTTGGCCATTGTTCTCCCATAGATGTCGACTTCTTTGTCACTTGTTTTCAATGTTGTTTCTCGCCGTTTTGTTTCTTATTATCTTCTTTACTCGTTGTGACTGCCAAGCCTTTGCCTATCCTGCCTGAGCCAGGACCGGCCCTGCGCTTCACAACCACGTCATGTGAGAAAGGAAACTGTACAGAGCTCACTATCGCTCAAACAGGAAGATCGCGGTCATATCATAACACTATCTTTTTATCGCTGCCTCCTCCGTGTTTTATGGTTGTTATGGAAATGGCAGGTCGGGCTGCTCCACTTGTCATCGGTCGGCTGTCAAAAAAGCTGCTCCACGACGGCCGTTATTTTCAGAAAAGTAGAACTCTTTCCAACTTTAAAAAAAGCCGCTCGAGCTGCAGAAAAAAACGCTGGCTTATAACGTAAAACAGACACTGAGTGCGAACATCTCAGCCTGATATTCTCTTTACGGTCACCCTGTGTCTCCTGTTTATTATATATTATTATTATTATTATTATATTCAGACCGTCTCCTGTTCCTCTCAACATCTAATCTGACCCATTCGAAAGGTTTCTGTGTTTCTTTCAACCAAATAGTGAAAACCATGAGGTGGACAGTTCCCTCTTCACTAGTAGAACATAAGGATCAGTTCACTACTTTCTCTGAATTCTGGGAGTTTTATTCAGTTTTATAGTATTTAAACAGAAACATGTAAACAGTCTTCTGTGATTATCCTTCAACAGTCTCTCCTCTTATTTTAATAATTCAGTGTGCCGATGTGCTGCAATAGCAGCAATCGGCAGAATGACTATTATCCTGCATACTTATTCCGCCACATTTTTGTCCCACTACTAGTCACGGAGCGTTGCCAACACATGCACACAAAATACATCAAAACGTGTGTAATGACCGGGAATGGTGTGCTATGACTTTTGTAGGAGATTTGCTGCGCGGTTTTCACGATATCGGCAAAAAACGGCGCAAAATTTTCCATAGACTTTAATGGGAAATCTTCGGAAAAATAGCTTAATATCGCTCAAAACAACCCCTCTTTGGGGCCATACTGTATCACTATACTTTAATGTAGAAAAATAATTAAAAGTTTAAACCGAAGACAAGACTTTGGCCTTTATTGGGCTGAATGGGCATTCTGATATCAAGTACAGTTTCTACCAAATCACAGTTTATGTATCGTCCAGTTTTCTGACCGTTTCATATTTTCCAATGTGTGTGTATGGGACGGAATGTTCATAGAGGGGAGGACAGAGGGGGGAGCTGCAGTACGATTCTCTGAAATATTTTCAAACAAATTACTCTCTCCCCTACAGTTTTCACTCTTCATACACTCTTCACACAAAATGTAGGAAATGTTGTGCCGGTCGCAGACATGTAATTATGGAATCCACCGGACTTAAACTTTTGGCTCTGTTCATACCAACTGCCGATAGAAACTATGAAAAACAATATCTGGAAGGATGCAGATGGTTCCCTGTTTGTTACCTGCTCTGTGTTGCATATATTTGACAACACAAACATAAAAACCACATTACTGCGTTCGCCAGATTCATATCTCTCTGGTAATGATAATATTTTGCAGTTTGGACCCACCATTTGTGAATTAAATAAGGAACTTCAGAGGTATAATGATTATTAAATATACATTTTTGACCTGTCAAACAGTCTCCCCCTCCCTCCTCTAACACACACACAGAAAAGGAGAGGAGGAGAGGAAAAGAGGAAAAGAGGAGGAGAGGAAGGAAGGAGAAGAAGTGTTAGGTTATCTGTCAGCTAACATGATGTCATGAGGAACTGAATTTTACAGTTTGAATAGACTTTCTCGAAAATTCTGAATAACCAAACAAACTCCTCCTCCTATCATGGAGACTGTTTACTGTAGAACGTGTCAAACAGCAGATGTTAGCCAGTCTTATTCGGATGTGCACCAAGTAGTAGGCACACTGTCAAAATTTCCTGTGGAATTTTCTAGTTAATAATTACTGCTGTTTATCTTAAATAAATTATATATAATGTCATATAAATCAATGGTGGTAGTGAAACAGACAGACAGACAGACAGACAGACAGTAAAGTCTAGGTTAACTCGACCGATTCAAACTTGAACTAATCAAAGTGTTTTTAATGTGTTTCCTGTTTGTTGTGAATGAATTGTGATGTATTGATAAGTTATATAGACGTTATGTTCAGGAGGGTTTGTAGAGCAGAGACATTAAAGTAATATATCAGTTTTTATTTTGATGTATAACTTCAATATGAAGTAATTGCAGCTTTTCATGTCCGAAAAAATTACTTTTTTATCCGTGTAGAAATAAGAACTGAATGTTGTCTCAAAGATTATATTTATTATAAAACCTTAATGCGTTATTTGATGTTTTTATGATATATATTATGTTTTTATTATTCAGCATCAATACGAGAAAATTTACACACAGACGCACAAACACAGACACACGCACACAGATACATTAACATGAAACTGACAGAATTAAAGGGAATGAATGAATGAGATCTACTTCTATGCACAAACTTTTCTTCTGAGAAATTAAAGAATCCTGACTTGCTGAACTGTTTCCTTCAGATTTCTTCTTTTCCTCCCTGACTAATATTCTGATTATTATTCTCACAGTATTGGGGTTTTTCTCTAAATAAAAGAAATTAAGACAACAATGTTAAAATAAAACATAAGGGACAAAAACAACTTTATCGTCGTAAAGTCGTTACTTTCAGATTCCAGCAGTTTCTGTTGTGATTTCTTGGTGGTTTTGGCGCTTTATTCAACTGTTTTTTTTTTTACATTGTTTTTTTTTCTTAATTGACTTTTTTCACCGTTTGAGTGCCGGCGCCCCAAGCTTTGGCTGTCCGGCCCATATTACCGCGGGTCGGCCCGGAGGAACCAGACTCAGAGAGAGAAACACAAACAGCTGTTTAAGATTTTATTCTTTTAATAAAGTAACTTCCAGTCCAGTTTAAACATTCATCTTAAAATAAGAACATGGCTGTAAAATGTTACATTACACACACACACACACACACACACACACACACACACACACACATACACACACACAGACACAAACACACACACACACACACAGACATGCACACACACACACACACACACACACACACACACACACACACACACACACACACACACACACACACACACAGACACAAACACACACACACACACAC
>CM046787.1:44862142-44874642 GCA_025617405.1 Perca schrenkii
TCATGTTGCTTAAATTAAGGTAAAATAGAATATTATATATGTAATTACAAACATGTTTTACGCTCGTGCACATTATAGTAACCTGTCCTGAGAGATGAATTAAACACATTAATCTTTGTTCTTCAGTGTGATCTTTGCAGCAACACTTTTCTTTTCACTCTTCTGTCCGTTTTCTTTTAGATTTAAGACCCAAACACCTGATTTCTTTCTGAGTTTAGATTCTGCAGATTATCTTACCTGTCTCTGTCTCTGTGTGTCTCCGTGTGTCTCCGTGTGTCTCCGTGTGTCCTGTCTTCTTCTTCTTCTTCTTCAGGGTTCAAATGAAACTCTGCTGCGCTGTGTGCTGTTTACATCTGTTTATCCTGTCGCCATGACGACATCGTGTCACATATCACACAGGGGAGGGAAGTGAATAGAGAGGGAGGGAGAGACAAAGAGAGAGAGAGAGAGGGAGAGAGAGGGGGAGAGAGAAAAAGAGAGAGAGAGACAGAGAGAGGGAGGGAGGGAGTAGTATGTAGAGAGACAGCAGTAGAGAGTAGTATGTAGAGAGACAACAGTAGAGAGACAACAGTAGAGAGACAGCAGTAGAGAGTAGTATGTAGAGAGACAACAGTAGAGAGTAGTATGTAGAGAGACAGCAGTAGAGAGTAGTAAGTAGAGAGACAGCAGTAGAGAGTAGTATGTAGAGAGACAGCAGTAGAGAGTAGTATGTAGAGAGACAGCAGTAGAGAGTAGTATGTAGAGAGACAACAGTAGAGAGTAGTATGTAGAGAGACAGCAGTAGAGAGTAGTATGTAGAGAGACAGCAGTAGAGAGTAGTATGTAGAGAGACAGCAGTAGAGAGCAGTATGTAGAGAGACAGCAGTAGAGATTAGTATGTAGAGAGACAACAGTAGAGAGACAGCAGTAGAGATTAGTATGTAGAGAGACAACAGTAGAGATTAGT
Source organism: Perca schrenkii (assembly GCA_025617405.1). Taxonomy (NCBI): domain Eukaryota; kingdom Metazoa; phylum Chordata; class Actinopteri; order Perciformes; family Percidae; genus Perca; species Perca schrenkii. The sequence goes on from CM046787.1 coordinate 44,863,089, forward strand.
ATGTAGAGAGACAACAGTAGAGATTAGTATGTAGAGAGACAGCAGTAGAGAGTAGTATGTAGGGACAACAGTAGAGATTAGTATGTAGAAAGACAACAGTAGAGAGACAACAGTAGAGAGACAGCAGTAGAGAGTAGTATGTAGAGAGACAACAGTAGAGAGTAGTATGTAGAGAGACAGCAGTAGAGAGACAACAGTAGAGAGACAGCAGTAGAGAGTAGTATGTAGAGAGACAACAGTAGAGAGTAGTATGTAGAGAGACAGCAGTAGAGAGTAGTAAGTAGAGAGACAGCAGTAGAGAGTAGTATGTAGAGAGACAGCAGTAGAGAGTAGTATGTAGAGAGACAGCAGTAGAGAGTAGTATGTAGAGAGACAACAGTAGAGAGTAGTATGTAGAGAGACAGCAGTAGAGAGTAGTATGTAGAGAGACAGCAGTAGAGAGCAGTATGTAGAGAGACAGCAGTAGAGAGACAACAGTAGAGAGACAGCAGTAGAGAGTAGTATGTAGAGAGACAACAGTAGAGAGTAGTATGTAGAGAGACAGCAGTAGAGAGTAGTAAGTAGAGAGACAGCAGTAGAGAGTAGTATGTAGAGAGACAGCAGTAGAGAGTAGTATGTAGAGAGACAGCAGTAGAGAGTAGTATGTAGAGAGACAACAGTAGAGAGTAGTATGTAGAGAGACAGCAGTAGAGAGTAGTATGTAGAGAGACAGCAGTAGAGAGCAGTATGTAGAGAGACAGCAGTAGAGATTAGTATGTAGAGAGACAACAGTAGAGAGACAGCAGTAGAGATTAGTATGTAGAGAGACAACAGTAGAGATTAGTATGTAGAGAGACAACAGTAGAGATTAGTATGTAGAGAGACAACAGTAGAGAGACAGCAGTAGAGAGTAGTATGTAGAGAGACAACAGTAGAGAGACAACAGTAGAGATTAGTATGTAGAGAGACAACAGTAGAGAGACAACAGTAGAGAGTAGTATGTAGAGACAACAGTAGAGATTAGTATGTAGAGAGACAACAGTAGAGAGACAGCAGTAGAGATTAGTATGTAGAGAGACAACAGTAGAGATTAGTATGTAGAGAGATAACAGTAGAGATTAGTATGTAGAGAGACAACAGTAGAGAGACAGCAGTAGAGAGTAGTATGTAGAGAGACAACAGTAGAGAGACAACAGTAGAGATTAGTATGTAGAGAGACAACAGTAGAGAGACAACAGTAGAGAGTAGTATGTAGAGACAACAGTAGAGATTAGTATGTAGAGAGACAACAGTAGAGAGACAGCAGTAGAGTAGTATGTAGAGAGACAGCAGTAGAGAGTAGTATGTAGAGAGACAACAGTAGAGAGTAGTATGTAGAGAGACAACAGTAGAGAGACAGCAGTAGAGAGTAGTATGTAGAGAGACAACAGTAGAGAGACAGCAGTAGAGAGTAGTATGTAGAGAGACAGCAGTAGAGAGTAGTATGTAGAGAGACAACAGTAGAGAGTAGTATGTAGAGAGACAGCAGTAGAGAGTAGTATGTTCATATTGCAGTAGTAAAGTCCCAATAAGAGATGAGAAGGGTATTTATGGACTAGTCTAACTCTGGGGGTTACGGTGAATAAGATAAAGTCCCAATAAGAGATGAGAAGGGTATTTATGGACTAGTCTAACTCTGGGGGTTACAGTGAATAAGATAAAGTCCCAATAAGAGATGAGAAGGGTATTTATGGACTAGTCTAACTCTGGGGGTTACGGTGAATAAGATAAAGTCCCAATAAGTCGGCGTGTTCCTTTAAAGCAACACTAGAGAACATTTTGTACCTTAAAATCAACCTGGCATCATGACTTTGCGTGAACATCCACGCCACTTTCCTGTTATCTGGACGCATGTTGAGCTACGTGTCTGTCCACGCTGTATACAGCGGATGTAAACATGATAACGCTACGTGCCACGTGGCGAGTCATCAGGTGTTTCGGCCGTTACCTTCAAAGGACCCACCGAGGTTGATCAGTCCTCGGGGTGTGTCCCATAGCCGTTTAAAAATGTATTCTGGGTTACAGTCTGTTTTGAGGTATATTAGGAGCTTACTTTGTACTTTATATTAATTGTTTGAAAAGTGATCACGTTTGACGCAGTAGTATAATAGTATTCTAACTAAAATGATCATTGATTTTACCATCTTGTATCTAAAAGAACATGTTAGGGTTGATAACATCGTAATATAACAAACATCTGACTTACCACTTGATTTTTTGTTTTTTATACGTAGTAGTTCTGATATCGTTTTTTTAACTTTTTGTTTGTGGCACTTTTTTTCCAACATTCAAAAAAGCAACAAAAACAAAAACGTTGCAATAAAGGTTTCTGCTTATAAAATCTGGAACAATATGAGATTTAGTGACAGAATTAATAAAGTTTATTTAGAGAACAGACTGTGTGTGATTTACTGAACCGTCTCCGAGGACACGACAGGATGTGACATCATGTCAGAGGGTTGTGTAAGCAGGAAGCAGCTGCCAGTATGACATCACAGTATGACATCACGTGTTGTTGTTCCCACTCCAGTATGTAACTGTGTGTGTGTGTGTCCGTGTGTGTGTAGGTATGTCTGTCTGTGTGTGTGTAGGTATGTCTGTCTGTGTGTGTGTAGGTATGTCTGTGTGTGTGTCCGTGTAGGTATGTCTGTCTGTGTGTGTGTGTAGGTATGTCTGTCTGTGTGTGTGTGTAGGTGTGTCTGTGTGTGTAGGTATGTCTGTCTGTGTGTAGGTATGTCTGTCTGTGTGTCCGTGTGTGTGTAGGTATGTCTGTCTGTGTGTGTGTAGGTATGTCTGTCTGTGTGTCCGTGTAGGTATGTCTGTCTGTGTGTGTGTGTAGGTATGTCTGTCTGTGTGTGTGTGTAGGTGTGTCTGTGTGTGTAGGTATGTCTGTCTGTGTGTCCGTGTAGGTGTGTCTGTGTGTGTGTAGGTATGTCTGTCTGTGTGTGTGTAGGTATGTCTGTGTGTGTGTAGGTATGTCTGTCTGTGTGTCCGTGTGTGTGTAGGTATGTCTGTCTGTGTGTCCGTGTAGGTATGTCTGTCTGTGTGTGTGTGTAGGTATGTCTGTGTGTGTAGGTATGTCTGTCTGTGTGTGTGTGTAGGTATGTCTGTGTGTGTAGGTATGTCTGTCTGTGTGTCCGTGTAGGTGTGTGTGTAGGTATGTCTGTCTGTGTGTGTGTGTAGGTATGTCTGTGTGTGTAGGTATGTCTGTCTGTGTGTGTGTGTAGGTATGTCTGTGTGTGTAGGTATGTCTGTCTGTGTGTCCGTGTAGGTGTGTGTGTAGGCATGTCTGTCTGTGTGTGTGTAGGTGTGTCTGTGTGTGTGTAGGTATGTCTGTCTGTGTGTGTGTAGGTGTGTCTGTGTGTGTGTAGGTATGTCTGTGTGTGTGTAGGTATGTCTGTCTGTGTGTCCGTGTGTGTGTAGGTATGTCTGTCTGCGTGTCCGTGTGTGTGTAGGTATGTCTGTGTGTGTAAGTGTGTCTGTGAGTGTCCATTTGTGTGTCTGTGTGTATCTGTGTGTATGTATGTGTGTGTGCCACTCCTTTTTGATTGATGCTGTTGTGATGTTGTCGTTGCCCGTTGCCAGGACAACCCCTCCTCACATTGGGGAGGGGTGATGTCATGCAGCGACAAACAGACGCACACACACACACACACGCACGCACACACACACACACACCTACACAGACATACACACGCACACACACACACATACCTAAACAAACACACACACATACCTACACAGACACACACACACACACGCACACACACACACACGCACGCACACACACACACAGGTTATCAGGTTGATCATCAGCAGGGCGGCAGAATCTGAATGAAATTAAACTGATGATTTAAAGTTTATATGAAGATATTAAATCAGTGACTCAGAAAGTTTTCATAATTTATTGTTAAACACGTGAGAAACATAAAGATCCAGAAGACGCAGAAGACGGCAGCAGTGAGGAAGTAGCCTGAGTGAAAGTCTCTTCTTCTCTTCCAGCAGATGGTTAGCTTATCTTAGCATAGCTTAGCTTAGCATAAGGACTGTTCCAGCTAACCTGGCTCTGTCCAAAGCATAGTTATTATTATTAGAACAGAAACTATGCTGCCTTTATACTATACTAAAGTTAAAAAAACACTATAGAAGTAAAAAAAATAACCTGTCGGAAAAATAAAATACAATAACAGCAAAAAACGCCTCAAACCCAGCTCCAGTCTTGATGCTAAGCTAAGTCCTCATGCTAAGCTAAGTCTTCATGCTAAGCTAAGCTAGCCGTAGCATGGTGTCAGTGGGAAACGTGTTTCATGCTCCGTGCGTTCAGCGCGGCGTGGGCGGTGAGTTGTCTTGTTAAACACTTTGTAACTTTATATATATGCTTATTAATTAAATTCAGAGCACACAGGATTAATCTAGAGTAATCTAGAGCACACAGGATTCATCTAGAGCACACAGGATTAATCTAGAGCACACAGGATCAATCTAGAGTACAATGGATTAATCTAGAGTAATCTAGAGCACACAGGATTAATCTAGAGCACACAGGATTAATCTAGAGCACACAGGATTAATCTAGAGAAATCTAGAGCACACAGGATTCATCTAGAGAAATCTAGAGCACACAGGATTCATCTAGAGCACACAGGATTAATCTAGAGTAATATAGAGCAAACAGGATTCATCTAGAGCACACTGGATTAATCTAGAGCACACAGGATCAATCTAGAGTACAATGGATTAATCTAGAGCACACAGGATTAATCTAGAGTAATCTAGAGCATGCAGGATTAATCTAGAGCACACAGGATTAATCTAGAGCATACATGATTAATCTAGAGCACACAGGATTCATCTAGACTAATCTAGATCATACACTGGATTAATCTAGAGCACACAGGATTAATCTAGAGCACACAGGATTAATCTAGAGTGTACAGGATTAATCTTGAGCACACAGGATTAATCTAGAGTAATCTAGAGCATAAAGGATGAATCTAGAGCACACAGGATTAATCTAGAGTAATCTAGAGCACACAGGATTAATCTAGAGCGCACAGGATTAATCTAGAGCACACCGGATTAATCTAGAGCACACAGGATTAATCTAGAGCACACAGGATCAATCTAGAGTACAATGGATTAATCTAGAGCACACAGGCTTAATCTAGAGCACACAGGATTAATGCACACAGGATTAATCTAGAGCACACAGGATTAATGCACACAGGATTAATCTAGAGCACACAGGATTAATCTAGAGCACACAGGATTAATCTAGAGCACACAGGATTAATCTAGAGCACACAGAGGTACCGGAGTAAGACACAGAATACCCCGAGTACTGGGGACTGCCGCTCCGACCGCAGGAAGCATGAAACCTTTTTAAGAGAAGAAGATTTTAGATAAGATTGAATCCTGAGCTGCAGCCAGGGGGCGCTACACAACAACAACAACAGGAGGATGAGGCGTGTGATTGGCTGGAAAGTGAAGCTGTCAAAACGCTGTGAAAACAGATTTGATAAAAACATCTTTAATTCATGAAGAAAGTGAGATTTCTTTTGTTGTCATTTCATATTTCACATTTAATAATTTAGTTTAATTTGTTTTATTATAATAATAATAATAATAATAATAATAATAATAATAATAATAATAATAATAATAATAATAACAAAGGCGTGTGATTGGCTGAAAAGTGAAGCTGTAAAAAAAGATTTGTGAAATAAAAGACATATTTATGCTACGTTTCCACGTGGCCGGCTATTTTCATAAACGGACATTTCAACCTCTCCGTTTTCTAAAATAACATCGTACACAGCCGTCAGTTTTCAGAAAAGTGTTTGTTTACACGTCCCCGTGTATATATGCCGTGAAGAGCACGCCAGACCTGTAGGTGGCGGTGTAACGAGAAGCTCAAGCCCACGTTAGCCAATCAGAATCCAGAAAATAGCAACAACAGCAACGAATCACTTCCTCTTTCTCGCTCTCTCGGCTGCCTAAACCTCCGTTTGTCTCAGTTTAAGTGCAAACGTGCAGACGAAGATTTCAAAAATCTCCACTCCGGAGTTTTTAGAAAGACTCGGTTTCAGAGAAGAATTCTCTGTTGCGTGTAAACGAAGGACACAAACGAAAGGAAATGTCTCCGGTTTTCAAAACAGCCATGTACGTGTAAACGGGGTATTAAAGGTGCCCTGCCACACAAAACCATTTTTCCTTTTGTTTATTTAAAATCGGTGAGGTCCATATGTGTGTTTGTGTTATGCGGTGAATGTGAAAATGAACTGCTGCCTCCTCTGTCAGCTCTAAGCAGAGAAATCAGACCAATCACAACAGCTGGTCAGTCTGACATCATGCTGCCTGAGCTCATTACTATTCCTGAGCTCGCCCAGTTGGGCTGGGTAAAGGATGCTGATAGCCAGGCTGTCATTGGCTAGCTGTTAGCCAATCAGAGTTAAGCAGCTTAGCTCGTTGAATATTAATGAGAACTGGCAGAAATGGAGCTGAGTCTTCCTGTAGGCTTTCTATACCATGCTAGAATGGCTTGAAACAAGGTAACCAAGGTTACAAAGTGAGATTTTTTTGTCATTTTATAGTGTTAGTTTGATCTATGTTCTATTGTCACCTTTGATGATTGTTTGTTCTTCTGGTTCATCGTTCCCTAACTCTCACATTTAAGAAGCTGCAATTTCAGAAGTTTGACTTTTTCTTCATAAGAAATGACTGAAACGGATGAACGGATTACCAAAACGCTCGTCTGGATCAACAGAAGTAAACAAAGTTCCTCTCTGCGTGTCTCAGGACACAACAACAACAACAACAACAACCTTCGAGCTAACGAGCTGCACGCTGAAAATGTTGAGTTTAGCCAATGAGGTTTAACCACAAGTTCCAGCTAATTTAAATAGCTCAGGTTATTGTGTTGGGTCATCAGCATGTGTTAGCACATGTTAGCATGTGTTACTATGTGTTGGCATGTTATCATATGTTAGCACATGTTAGCATGTGTTAATATGTTAGAATGTTAGCCTGTTATATGTTAGCATGTGTTAGTATGTTAGCTTGTTATCATATGTTAGCATGTTATATGTTAGGACATGTTAGCATATGTTAGTATGTGTTAGCATGTTATCATATGTTAGCATGTGTTACTATGTGTGAGCATGTTATCATATGTTAGCATGTGTTAGTATGTGTTAGCATGTTATCATATGTTAGCATGTGTTAGTATGTTAGTATGTTAGAGCAGCTTAGCATGTGTTAGTATGTGTTAGCATGTGTTAGTATGTTGGAACATCTTAGCATGTGTTAGTATGTGTTAGCATGTGTTAGTATGTTAGAGCATGTGTGCATATGGAATCATATGTTAGCATATGTAAGCCTATGTTAGCATATGGAATCATATGTTAGCATATGTAAGCCTATGTTAGCATATGGAATCATATGTTAGCATATGGAATCATAGGTTAGCCTATGTTAGCATATGGAATCATATGTTAGCATATGTAAGCCTATGTGTGCATATGGAATCATATGTTAGCCTATGGAATCATATGTTAGCATATGTAAGCCTATGTTAGCATATGGAATCATATGTTAGCATATGTAAGCCTATGTTAGCATATAGAATCATATGTTAGCATATGTAAGCCTATGTTAGCATATGGAATCATATGTTAGCATATGTAAGCCTATGTTAGCATATGGAATCATATGTTAGCCTATGGAATCATATGTTAGCATATGTAAGCCTATGTTAGCATATGGAATCATATGTTAGCATATGTAAGCCTATGTTAGCATATGGAATCATATGTTAGCATATGGAATCATAGGTTAGCCTATGTTAGCGCTAACAGCATAATGTTCCACCAGAACCAGTTCCTTCCTGAGACTATTTAGCAGAGCCACCGTCGCTGGGTCCGGAGCCGCCCCAAGCCCCGTTGTGATTGGTTTAAAGAAATGTAAACAACTCCTATCCCAGAATGCATCTGTGGTGCAGCCAGACCTTCCTGCACGGCGCTGTGGAGGAAGGTCTGGGCCATGTGACGGTTCAGATTGTGCTCAGACAGGATCTCAGCTTTGGCATCACAATAAAAAGTCAACAACAGTACAAAACATGTCTCTGTTGTGCGTAGGCAGAGTCAAAGGTCAGAGGTCAGAGTAGGGCTGGGCAATATATTGATATTATATCAATATCGTGATATGAGACTAGATATCTTAGAATTTGGATATCGTAATATCGTGATATGAGACTAGATATCTTAGAATTTGGATATCGTAATATCGTGATATGAGACTAGATATCTTAGAATTTGGATATCGTAATATCATGATATGACTTAAGTGTCTTTTCCTGTTTCTGGAGGCTGTATCACAGTAAAGTGATGTCATGTTCTCACCTCACCAGACTGTTCTAGCTGTTCTATTATTCTTTAGTAGGTGTCGGTACACGATCCGTTCTGCACATGCGCAAAATGTTCGCGCATGCGCTGTTGTACGAGGATTCACGACACCGCAGGATCTGTTCCACGCTTCCGGTCGACAGCCAAGCTAACGTTAGTTCAGCTAACAGCTAATTCAGCTAACTGCTAGCTGAGAGAGCATGCAATAACTTTAAAAGACCCTCAAAATAAAACTTGAAAATAAACGTTAAAATATATAACAGCTGTTACGTCAGCTCTACTTTACTTGTGCTCATTTAAAATACAATCACTCAACACTTGTCTTTATTGTTATTACTGTAAAGTCTTAATGTAGCTGTAGCCCGCTTCTCCCATTAAGTTATAACGTTATTTTAGACTGAATCTAGCTGTCAGCTAGCGGTTAGCCGAATTAGCTGTTAGCTAAAATAACGTTAGCTTCCCGGTGGAGGATAGCCCATAGGCTAGCGTGGACCAGATCGTGCAGGTCGTAAACAGTAATATCTTGAGCATGTGCAGAACGGATTGTGTACCGACAGTCTGGTGATGTCATGTTCTGACCTCACCAGACTGTTCTAGCTCTTCTATTATTCACCTTTCCCCTCTTAGTCATTATATCCACTTTACTGATGATTATTGATCCAAGATCTAAGATCTAAGTGTGAATATATTTTGTTAAAGCACCAATAGTCAACCCTAGAATATCACCGCAATATCGACATCGAGGTATTTGGTCAAGAATATATTGTTATATCTGATTTTCTCCATATCGCCCAGCCCTATGGTCAGAGGTCAAAGGTCAGAGAGGTCAGAGGTCGGAGCCCAGTAACCCCCGTGACCCAGGCCTGGTCCCGGCCTGCCTCCAGCCCGGGCCCAGGCCTTCCTCGGCGCTGGCCCGGCTGACGAACACCACGGGGTTCTGAGTGGAAGCCATCTCAAACCGCAGCTCCGCGCCATTCCTGTTAGCGCTCCTGTTAGCGCTCATGTTAGCGCTCCTGTTAGCGCTCATGTTAGCGCTCATGTTAGCGCTCATGTTAGCGCTCATGTTAGCGCTCCTGTCTGCGCTCATGTCAGCGCTCCTGTTAGCGCTCATGTTAGCGCGGGAGGAGAAGGCGGTCTTCCTCTTAGTCCTGGGCTGGGGGGGAGGGGGGGGAAGGCCATGGCAGCTCTGTGGAGGGGGGGGAGGGGGGGGAAGGCCATGGCGGCTCTGTGGAGGGGGGGGAGGCGGGGGGAACGCCGCGGAGGGACGGGGAGGCGTCTCCGTTAGCGGCGGCTGAGGACGAGCCCAGTTTGGCCAACGCCACGGGGATCTCCTCCAGGGACTCGGCCGAGTCCGAGTGGTACTCGGCGGGGGGGGCCGCAGACTGGACGGGGGGCCGAGGGGGGGGCCAGGGGGGGGCAGGGTCACCCTCAGAGGGAATGCTGGGAAAGGTAGTCTCTGAGCCAGGGACACAGTGGACACAGCACAGGTCTCTGTGGACGAAAAACACACACACAGAAATAAAGACATGAGAGACGGTCTTCACCACAGGACCAGGACCTATATATATATATATATATATATATATATATATATATATATATATATATATATATATATATATATATATATATATATTTATTAAGGGTGCGTCGTTTTACGAGATCTCGCGAGATTAAAACGTGACGAGATTTCTCGTCGAGGTGAAAAGTTGTCTCGTGAGGCGATGTGATGTCAGCGTGATGGAGCGTGGAATTACTATTGAAGATCCCCCTGCCACTTTTAAATCATTTGTGTGGCAACATTTTGGTTTTCCTGCGGAAATAATAAACGGCGTAAGAGTGACAGACAAGACGAACACAATATGTAAACATTGTAAGAAAACAATGCCGTATACCGCGGCTAACACGAGCACTATGCAAAAACACTTACAGCACCACCACAGCTCTCTGCTAACTACTGCACCCGCGACGAAAACATTAAAAGGGCAAACAACTCTAAAAGCCTTTGCATCTCTGCCACCGGTAAATGCAAGAGCCACGGCAATAACGAGGGACATAGGCGTTTTCATTGCAGCTGATATGAGCCCATTTTCTGTGGTGGAAAATGTCGTTAGTTGAACTATTATTGAACCGTATTATTGAACTAACTACTAGTTGAGCAGTACTTTGGTTATTGATACACTTACTGTTTGCATTTAAAGTGTTATTTTTCTGTTATTTACACATTTATTTTATTTATACTGTTTATTTTTTTATGTTGGATTTGTGGAAAGGAGTTAGATTTCTCATGTGAAATTATACAGGGCAGAAGCCAGTTGGTAGAGTTTATACAAAACATTTTGCAGTGTTTGCACGTCCTTTACTGCATATAATTCTTTAAAATAGTAAAAAAAAAAAGTTAAATAACATTCATCATTAATAGTTGAATTCAAAATGCACCTAAATTGTTTTGCATTTTGTGATTTTTCAGTTGAATAACTAAATAACTATTTTCCATTCATATATTTCATCATTGAGGATTTCTTTAAAGTTTTTTTAAAAATCTCGTCTCGTTCTCGTGAACCCAATGTCGTGATGTGTCTCGTTGAGTAAGCGTCTCGTCACACCCCTAATATATATATATATATATATATATATATATATATATATATAAATATACAGTACAGGCCAAAAGTTTGGACACACCTTCTCATTCAATGCGTTTCCTTTTTATTTTCATGACTGTTTACATTGTAGATTCTCACTGAAGGCATCAAAACTATGAATGAACACATATGGAATTATGTACTTAACAAAAAAGTGTGAAATAACTGAAAACATGTCTTATATTTTAGATTCTTCAAAGTAGCCACCCTTTGCTTTTTTTGATAACTCTGCAAACCCTTGGTGTTCTCTCAATGAGCTTCATGAGGTAGTCACCTGAAATGGTTTTACCTTCACAGGTGTGCTTTGTCAGGGTTCATTAGTGGAATTATTTCCCTTATTAATAAAAAAAGCAAAGGGTGGCTACTTTGAAGAATCTAAAATATAAGACATGTTTTCAGTTATTTCACACTTTTTTGTTAAGTACATAATTCCATATGTGTTCATTCATAGTTTTGATGCCTTCAGTGAGAATCTACAATGTAAATAGT
>CM046787.1:44884642-44897142 GCA_025617405.1 Perca schrenkii
TAATCTGATTACTGCAAGTAATCTGATTACTGCAAGACAGAGCCAGGAAGACCAGCCACACAGTCTCGTTCCTCACTGCAAGAGAGTAATCTGATTACAAGAGAATAATCTGATTACTGCAAGACAGAGCCAGGAAGACCAGCCACACAGTCTCGTTCCTCACTGCAACAGAGTAATCTGATTACTGCAAGAAATCTGATTACTGCAAGACAGAGCCAGGAAGACCAGCCACACAGTCTCGTTCCTCACTGCAAGAGAGTAATCTGATTACTGCAAGTAATCTGATTACTGCAAGACAGAAGCAGGAAGACCAGCCACACAGTCTCGTTCCTCACTGCAAGAGAGTAATCTGATTACTGCAAGTAATCTGATTACTGCAAGACAGAGCCAGGAAGACCAGCCACACAGTCTCGTTCCTCACTGCAAGAGAGTAATCTGATTACTGCAAGTAATCTGATTACTGCAAGACAGAAGCAGGAAGACCAGCCACACAGTCTCGTTCCTCACTGCAAGAGAGTAATCTGATTACTGCAAGAAATCTGATTACTGCAAGACAGAGCCAGGAAGACCAGCCACAGTCTCGTTCCTCACTGCAACAGAGTAATCTGATTACTGCAAGTAATCTGATTACTGCAAGACAGAGCCAGGAAGACCAGCCACACAGTCTCGTTCCTCACTGCAACAGAGTAATCTGATTACTGCAAGAAATCTGATTACTGCAAGACAGAGCCAGGAAGACCAGCCACACAGTCTCGTTCCTCACTGCAAGAGAGTAATCTGATTACAAGAGAGTAATCTGATTACTGCCACACAGTCTCGTTCCTCACTGCAAGAGAGTAATATGATTACTGCAAGTAATCTGATTACTGCAAGACAGAGCCAGGAAGACCAGCCACACAGTCTCGTTCCTCACTGCAAGAGAGTAATCTGATTACAAGAGAGTAATCTGATTACTGCCACACAGTCTCGTTCCTCACTGCAAGAGAGTAATCTAATTACTGCAAGTAATCTGATTACTGCAAGACAGAGCCAGGAAGACCAGCCACACAGTCTCGTTCCTCACTGCAAGAGAGTAATCTGATTACAAGAGAGTAATCTGATTACTGCCACACAGTCTCGTTCCTCACTGCAACAGAGTAATCTGATTACTGCAAGTAATCTGATTACTGCAAGACAGAAGCAGGAAGACCAGCCACACAATCTCGTTCCTCACTGCAAGAGAGTAATCTGATTACTGCAAGAAATCTGATTACTGCAAGACAGAGCCAGGAAGACCAGCCACACAGTCTCGTTCCTCACTGCAAGAGAGTAATCTGATTACTGCAAGTAATCTGATTACTGCAAGACAGAGCCAGGAAGACCAGCCACACAGTCTCGTTCCTCACTGCAACAGAGTAATCTGATTACAAGAGAGTAATCTGATTACTGCAAGACAGAGCCAGGAAGACCAGCCACACAGTCTCGTTCCTCACTGCAACAGAGTAATCTGATTACTGCCACACAGTCTTGTTCCTCACTGCAAGAGAGTAATCTGATTACTGCCACACAGTCTCGTTCCTCACTGCAAGAGAGTAATCTGATTACTGCAAGTAATCTGATTACTGCAAGACAGAGCCAGGAAGACCAGCCACACAGTCTCGTTCCTCACTGCAAGAGAGTAATCTGATTACAAGAGAGTAATCTGATTACTGCCACACAGTCTCGTTCCTCACTGCAACAGAGTAATCTGATTACTGCAAGTAATCTGATTACTGCAAGACAGAAGCAGGAAGACCAGCCACACAGTCTCGTTCCTCACTGCAACAGAGTAATCTGATTACAAGAGAGTAATCTGATTACTGCCACACAGTCTCGTTCCTCACTGCAAGAGAGTAATCTCATTACAAGAGAGTAATCTGATTACTGCAAGACAGAGGCAGGAAGACCAGCCACACAGTCTCGTTCCTCACTGCAAGAGAGTAATCTGATTACAACAGAGTAATCTGATTACTGCAAGACAGAAGCAGGAAGACCAGCCACACAGTCTCGTTCCTCACTGCAAGAGAGTAATCTGATTATAACAGAGTAATCTGATTACAACAGAGTAATCTGATTACTGCCACACAGTCTCGTTCCTCACTGCAACAGAGTAATCTGATTACAAGAGAGTAATCTGATTACTGCAAGACAGAGGCAGGAAGACCAGCCACACAGTCTCGTTCCTCACTGCAAGAGAGTAATCTGATTACAACAGAGTAATCTGATTACTGCCACACAGTCTCGTTCCTCACTGCAAGAGAGTAATCTGATTACAAGAGAGCAATCTGATTACTGCAAAACAGTAATCAGACTACTGCAGGACACACCAGTAATCAGACTACTGCAGCACACACCAGTAATCAGACTACTGCAGCACACACCAGTAATCAGACTACTGCAGCACACACCAGTAATCAGACTACTGCAGACTACTGCAGCACACACCAGTAATCAGACTACTGCAGCACACACCAGTAATCAGACTACTGCAGGACACACCAGTAATCAGATTACTGCAGCACACACCAGTAATCAGACTACTGCAGGACACACCAGTAATCAGACTACTGCAGCACACACCAGTAATCAGATTACTGCAGGACACACCAGTAATGAGATTACTGCAGCACACAACAGTAATCAGATTACTGCAGCAAACATCAGTAATCAGACTACATACATATATTTATATAAATTATAAATTGTTATTGAAATGTAATACTTCTAATTACATTTTTTAAGAGGTCAGAGGTCAGGGGTCAAAGGTCAGAGGTCAGGTCTTACCCAGGAAGTGTTTGTCAGTGCGGAGTTTGGACGGGTCCAGAAAGAACTCGATGAAGACGTAGAAGGAAAGGACCAGAAGAAGACAGACCCCGAGCAGAGCAGAGAGCACGCTGTGGAGGAACAGCCTGCAGGGAGACAGAAACACACTCAATAACTACTTCATACATCAAAACACTCTCTCTAGAGACAGAAACACACTCTCTAGAGACAGAAACACTTTCTCTAGAGACAGAACCACTCTCTCTAGAGACAGAAACACACTCAATAACTACTTTATACATCCAAACACTCTCTCTAGAGACAGAAACACACTCTCTAGAGACAGAAACACTTTCTCTAGAGACAGAACCACTCTCTCTAGAGACAGAAATACACTCTCTAGAGAGAGAAAAACACTCTAGAGACAGAAACGTTCTCTCTAGAGACAGAAACACTCTCTCTAGAGACAGAAACACTCTTTCTAGAGACAGAAACACACTCTCTAGAGACAGAAACACTTTCTCTAGAGACAGAAACACTCTCTCTAGAGACAGAAACACACTCAATAACTACTTTATACATCCAAACACTCTCTCTAGAGACAGAAACACACTCTCTAGAGACAGAAACACACTCTCTAGAGACAGAAACGTTCTCTCTAGAGACAGAAACGTTCTCTCTAGAGACAGAAACACACTCTCTAGAGACAGAAACACTCTCTAGAGACAGAAACACACTCTTTAGAGACATAAACACACTCTCTAGAGACAGAAACACTCTCTAGGGACAGAAACACACTCTCTAGAGACAGAAACACTCTCTCTAGAGACAGAAACACACTCTCTAGAGACCGAAACACTTTCTCTAGAGACAGAAACACTCTCTAGAAAAACACACTCTCAAGAGACAGAAATACTCTCTCTAGAAACAGAAACACACTCTAGAGAAATAAACACACTCTCTAGAGACAGAAACACTCTCTCTAGAGACAGAAACACTCACTCTAGATACAGAAACACACTGTAGATACAGAAACACACTCTCTAGAGACAGAAACACACTCTCTAGAGACAGAAACACTCTCTCTAGAGACAGAACCACTCTCTCTAGAGACAGAAATACACTCTCTAGAGAGAGAAAAACACTCTAGAGACAGAAACGTTCTCTCTAGATACAGAAACACTCACTCTAGATACAGAAACACACTGTAGATACAGAAACACACTCTCTAGAGACAGAAACACACTCTCTAGAGACAGAAACACTTTCTCTAGAGACAGAACCACTCTCTCTAGAGACAGAAATACACTCTCTAGAGAGAGAAAAACACTAGAGACAGAAACGTTCTCTCTAGAGACAGAAACACTCTTTCTAGAGACAGAAACACACTCTCTAGAGACAGAAACACTTTCTCTAGAGACAGAAACACTCTCTCTAGAGACAGAAACACACTAAATAACTACTTTATACATCCAAACACTCTCTCTAGAGACAGAAACACACTCTCTAGAGACAGAAACACTTTCTCTAGAGACAGAAACACTCTCTCTAGAGACAGAAACACACTAAATAACTACTTTATACATCCAAACACTCTCTCTAGAGACAGAAACACACTCTCTGGAGACAGAAACACTTTCTCTAGAGACAGAAACACTCTCTCTAGAGACAGAAATACACTCTCTAGAGACAGAAACGTTCTCTCTAGAGACAGAAACGTTCTCTCTAGAGACAGAAACACACTCTTTAGAGACATAAACACACTCTCTAGAGACAGAACCACTCTCTAGAGACAGAAATACACTCTCTAGAGAGAGAAACACTCTCTCTAGAGACAGAAACACAATCTCTAGAGACCGAAACACTTTCTCTAGAGACAGAAACACTCTCTAGAAAAACACACTCTCAAGAGACAGAAACACTCTCTCTAGAAACAGAAACACACTCTAGAGAAATAAACACACTCTCTAGAGACAGAAACACTCTCTCTAGAGACAGAAACACTCACTCTAGATACAGAAACACACTGTAGATACAGAAACACACTCTCTAGAGACAGAAACACACTCTCTAGAGACAGAAACACTCTCTCTAGAGACAGAAACACACTCTAGAGACAGAAACACTCTCTCTAGATACAGAAACACATTATCTAGAGACAGAAACACTCTCTAGAGACAGAAACACACTCTTTAGAGACATAAACACGACAGAAACACTCTCTAGAGACAGAAACACTCTCTAGAGACAGAAACATACTCTCTAGAGACAGAAACACACAATCTAGAGACAGAAACACTCTCTCCAGAGACAGAAACACACTCTAGAGACAGAAAAACTCTCTCTAGAGACAGAAACACACACTCTAGAGACAGAAACACACTATCTAGAGACAGAAACACTCTCTCTAGAGACATAAACACACTCTAGAGACAGAAACACACTCTCTAGAGACAGAAACACTCTCTCTAGTGACAGAAACACTCTCTAGAGACAGAAACACACTCTTTAGAGACATAAACACGACAGAAACACTCTCTAGAGACAGAAACACTCTCTAGAGACAGAAACATACTCTCTAGAGACAGAAACACTCTCTCTAGAGACAGAAACACTCTCTCTAGATACAGAAACACTCTCTAGAGACAGAAACACAGTTTCTAGAGACAGAAACACTCTCTCTAGAGACAGAAACCCTCTCTAGAGAAACACACCAGAGACAGAAACACACTCTCTAGAGACAGAAACACACTCTCTAGAGATAGAAACACTCTCTCTAGAGATAGAAACACTCTCTCTAGAGACAGAAACACACTCTCTAGAGACAGAAACACACTCTCTAGAGACAGAAACACTCTCTCTAGAGACAGAAACACACTCTATAGAGACAGAAACACACACTCTAGAGACAGAAACACACTCTCTAGAGACAGAAACACACTCTCTAACTACTTTATACATCCAAACACACTCTCTAGAGACAGAAACACTTTCTCTAGAGACAGAAACACTCTCTCTAGAGACAGAAACACACTCAATAACTACTTTATACATCCAAACACTCTCTCTAGAGACAGAAACACACTCTCTAGAGACAGAAACACACTCTCTAGAGACAGAAACGTTCTCTCTAGAGACAGAAACGTTCTCTCTAGAGACAGAAACACACTCTCTAGAGACAGAAACACTCTCTAGAGACAGAAACACACTCTTTAGAGACATAAACACACTCTCTAGAGACAGAAACACTCTCTAGGGACAGAAACACACTCTCTAGAGACAGAAACACTCTCTCTAGAGACAGAAACACACTCTCTAGAGACCGAAACACTTTCTCTAGAGACAGAAACACTCTCTAGAAAAACACACTCTCAAGAGACAGAAATACTCTCTCTAGAAACAGAAACACACTCTAGAGAAATAAACACACTCTCTAGAGACAGAAACACTCTCTCTAGAGACAGAAACACTCACTCTAGATACAGAAACACACTGTAGATACAGAAACACACTCTCTAGAGACAGAAACACACTCTCTAGAGACAGAAACACTCTCTCTAGAGACAGAACCACTCTCTCTAGAGACAGAAATACACTCTCTAGAGAGAGAAAAACACTCTAGAGACAGAAACGTTCTCTCTAGATACAGAAACACTCACTCTAGATACAGAAACACACTGTAGATACAGAAACACACTCTCTAGAGACAGAAACACACTCTCTAGAGACAGAAACACTTTCTCTAGAGACAGAACCACTCTCTCTAGAGACAGAAATACACTCTCTAGAGAGAGAAAAACACTAGAGACAGAAACGTTCTCTCTAGAGACAGAAACACTCTTTCTAGAGACAGAAACACACTCTCTAGAGACAGAAACACTTTCTCTAGAGACAGAAACACTCTCTCTAGAGACAGAAACACACTAAATAACTACTTTATACATCCAAACACTCTCTCTAGAGACAGAAACACACTCTCTAGAGACAGAAACACTTTCTCTAGAGACAGAAACACTCTCTCTAGAGACAGAAACACACTAAATAACTACTTTATACATCCAAACACTCTCTCTAGAGACAGAAACACACTCTCTGGAGACAGAAACACTTTCTCTAGAGACAGAAACACTCTCTCTAGAGACAGAAATACACTCTCTAGAGACAGAAACGTTCTCTCTAGAGACAGAAACGTTCTCTCTAGAGACAGAAACACACTCTTTAGAGACATAAACACACTCTCTAGAGACAGAAACACTCTCTAGAGACAGAACCACTCTCTCTAGAGACAGAAATACACTCTCTAGAGAGAGAAACACTCTCTCTAGAGACAGAAACACAATCTCTAGAGACCGAAACACTTTCTCTAGAGACAGAAACACTCTCTAGAAAAACACACTCTCAAGAGACAGAAACACTCTCTCTAGAAACAGAAACACACTCTAGAGAAATAAACACACTCTCTAGAGACAGAAACACTCTCTCTAGAGACAGAAACACTCACTCTAGATACAGAAACACACTGTAGATACAGAAACACACTCTCTAGAGACAGAAACACACTCTCTAGAGACAGAAACACTCTCTCTAGAGACAGAAACACACTCTAGAGACAGAAACACTCTCTCTAGATACAGAAACACATTATCTAGAGACAGAAAAACTCTCTAGAGACATAAACACACTCTACAGACAGAAACACACTCTCTAGAGACAGAAACACTCTCTCTAGTGACAGAAACACTCTCTAGAGACAGAAACACACTCTTTAGAGACATAAACACGACAGAAACACTCTCTAGAGACAGAAACACTCTCTAGAGACAGAAACATACTCTCTAGAGACAGAAACACACAATCTAGAGACAGAAACACTCTCTCCAGAGACAGAAACACACTCTAGAGACAGAAAAACTCTCTCTAGAGACAGAAACACACACTCTAGAGACAGAAACACACTATCTAGAGACAGAAACACTCTCTCTAGAGACATAAACACACTCTAGAGACAGAAACACACTCTCTAGAGACAGAAACACTCTCTCTAGTGACAGAAACACTCTCTAGAGACAGAAACACACTCTTTAGAGACATAAACACGACAGAAACACTCTCTAGAGACAGAAACACTCTCTAGAGACAGAAACATACTCTCTAGAGACAGAAACACTCTCTCTAGAGACAGAAACACTCTCTCTAGATACAGAAACACTCTCTAGAGACAGAAACACAGTTTCTAGAGACAGAAACACTCTCTCTAGAGACAGAAACCCTCTCTAGAGAAACACACCAGAGACAGAAACACACTCTCTAGAGACAGAAACACACTCTCTAGAGATAGAAACACTCTCTCTAGAGATAGAAACACTCTCTCTAGAGACAGAAACACACTCTCTAGAGACAGAAACACACTCTCTAGAGACAGAAACACTCTCTCTAGAGACAGAAACACACTCTATAGAGACAGAAACACACACTCTAGAGACAGAAACACACTCTCTAGAGACAGAAACACACTCTCTAACTACTTTATACATCCAAACACACTCTCTAGAGACAGAAACACTTTCTCTAGAGACAGAAACACTCTCTCTAGAGACAGAAACACACTCAATAACTACTTTATACATCCAAACACTCTCTCTAGAGACAGAAACACACTCTCTAGAGACAGAAACACACTCTCTAGAGACAGAAACGTTCTCTCTAGAGACAGAAACGTTCTCTCTAGAGACAGAAACACACTCTCTAGAGACAGAAACACTCTCTAGAGACAGAAACACACTCTTTAGAGACATAAACACACTCTCTAGAGACAGAAACACTCTCTAGGGACAGAAACACACTCTCTAGAGACAGAAACACTCTCTCTAGAGACAGAAACACACTCTCTAGAGACCGAAACACTTTCTCTAGAGACAGAAACACTCTCTAGAAAAAACACACTCTCAAGAGACAGAAATACTCTCTCTAGAAACAGAAACACACTCTAGAGAAATAAACACACTCTCTAGAGACAGAAACACTCTCTCTAGAGACAGAAACACTCACTCTAGATACAGAAACACACTGTAGATACAGAAACACACTCTCTAGAGACAGAAACACACTCTCTAGAGACAGAAACACTCTCTCTAGAGACAGAACCACTCTCTCTAGAGACAGAAATACACTCTCTAGAGAGAGAAAAACACTCTAGAGACAGAAACGTTCTCTCTAGATACAGAAACACTCACTCTAGATACAGAAACACACTGTAGATACAGAAACACACTCTCTAGAGACAGAAACACACTCTCTAGAGACAGAAACACTTTCTCTAGAGACAGAACCACTCTCTCTAGAGACAGAAATACACTCTCTAGAGAGAGAAAAACACTAGAGACAGAAACGTTCTCTCTAGAGACAGAAACACTCTTTCTAGAGACAGAAACACACTCTCTAGAGACAGAAACACTTTCTCTAGAGACAGAAACACTCTCTCTAGAGACAGAAACACACTAAATAACTACTTTATACATCCAAACACTCTCTCTAGAGACAGAAACACACTCTCTAGAGACAGAAACACTTTCTCTAGAGACAGAAACACTCTCTCTAGAGACAGAAACACACTAAATAACTACTTTATACATCCAAACACTCTCTCTAGAGACAGAAACACACTCTCTGGAGACAGAAACACTTTCTCTAGAGACAGAAACACTCTCTCTAGAGACAGAAATACACTCTCTAGAGACAGAAACGTTCTCTCTAGAGACAGAAACGTTCTCTCTAGAGACAGAAACACACTCTTTAGAGACATAAACACACTCTCTAGAGACAGAAACACTCTCTAGAGACAGAACCACTCTCTCTAGAGACAGAAATACACTCTCTAGAGAGAGAAACACTCTCTCTAGAGACAGAAACACACTCTCTAGAGACCGAAACACTTTCTCTAGAGACAGAAACACTCTCTAGAAAAACACACTCTCAAGAGACAGAAACACTCTCTCTAGAAACAGAAACACACTCTAGAGAAATAAACACACTCTCTAGAGACAGAAACACTCTCTCTAGAGACAGAAACACTCACTCTAGATACAGAAACACACTGTAGATACAGAAACACACTCTCTAGAGACAGAAACACACTCTCTAGAGACAGAAACACTCTCTCTAGAGACAGAAACACACTCTAGAGACAGAAACACTCTCTCTAGATACAGAAACACACTATCTAGAGACAGAAACACACTCTACAGACAGAAACACACTCTCTAGAGACAGAAACACTCTCTCTAGTGACAGAAACACTCTCTAGAGACAGAAACACACTCTTTAGAGACATAAACACGACAGAAACACTCTCTAGAGACAGAAACACTCTCTAGAGACAGAAACATACTCTCTAGAGACAGAAACACACAATCTAGAGACAGAAACACTCTCTCCAGAGACAGAAACACACTCTAGAGACAGAAAAACTCTCTCTAGAGACAGAAACACACACTCTAGAGACAGAAACACACTATCTAGAGACAGAAACACTCTCTCTAGAGACATAAACACACTCTAGAGACAGAAACACACTCTCTAGAGACAGAAACACTCTCTCTAGTGACAGAAACACTCTCTAGAGACAGAAACACACTCTTTAGAGACATAAACACGACAGAAACACTCTCTAGAGACAGAAACACTCTCTAGAGACAGAAACATACTCTCTAGAGACAGAAACACTCTCTCTAGAGACAGAAACACTCTCTCTAGATACAGAAACACTCTCTAGAGACAGAAACACAGTTTCTAGAGACAGAAACACTCTCTCTAGAGACAGAAACCCTCTCTAGAGAAACACACCAGAGACAGAAACACACTCTCTAGAGACAGAAACACACTCTCTAGAGATAGAAACACTCTCTCTAGAGATAGAAACACTCTCTCTAGAGACAGAAACACACTCTCTAGAGACAGAAACACACTCTCTAGAGACAGAAACACTCTCTCTAGAGACAGAAACACACTCTATAGAGACAGAAACACACACTCTAGAGACAGAAACACACTCTCTAGAGACAGAAACACACTCTCTAACTACTTTATACATCCAAACACACTCTCTAGAGACAGAAACACTCTCTAGAGACAGAAACACACTCTCTAACTACTTTATACATCCAAACACTCTCTCTAGAGACAAAAACACACTCTCTAACTACTTAATAGGGTTGCACCGATCCGATATTTGGATCGGGTATCGGCCCCGATATTGACAAAATAGCTGGATCGGTGGATCGGAAAAATTAACAGATCCTGGGCCGATCCAGTTTTTTTTTCACTCCATCGCAGCACTGGGACCCGTGTTAACTGCGTAGCCTTTTCACTCATGGTAGTAACTTCATAACACAACAATTAATAACCCACAACTAACTCTCTTAAAAGGATAAAACACAATAGCATATAACAATTTGAGACTTAAACAGTTTCTAACACTAATAATTTTACATTTACAAATGTAGCTACACCGCCGAATGGCATGCTGGGTAACATTACAGCTGCTAGCCTAGCTAGCTAGCCAGGTAGCATAACAGTCTGTTAAGCTGGGAGAGGCTCCGGTCGCTACTGCACATACAAGAACCGAGAAGAAAGTTAGCTAGAGGATGAAGAAAGACCGGCGATACACCAGAACAACGTGTGCTCAAGAGAGGAGCAGTCTGTTGTTCCCAAGTTTTTTTTTTCTAACAAATCAGACATAATTTAGCCACTGTTGTTGCCCGTCGTTCTAACGTTACTCGGCCGTGCTAACGTTAAAGACGTGTCACTTCAAGCATGCAGCGGAGCAACAATATGAACGCAATCCACCTCCGGTCCTCCTACAGACCGTTGACAAAGAGGGGTTCAGAGCAATGATTAAAACACTGGATTTAAGATGTCTCGCCTCGCTGAAATACGTCCGCCAACCTGCTAACGTTATTCAAACAGCGAAGGAGGCTGACAGCGGAGCTCCGTTCACTCGCCCACTACAACAACACTACAACCTAACTTACCTGTGGCCAAGGTAGTGGTTCTACAACTAGCTTACAGCAATTTAGTTTTGAAAGGGAAACAATGTTAAAGTTGTTTGTATGTGTATTCATTCGATTTGAGTTTATTTTACTCACAAATAGTTTAGCTTCTGTAACTGTTTGATGGATTCTCCTTCATATCAAGTTATTGTATAATGTCGTGGAGCCAAACTCTTTAGTAATTAAAGCTTTTAGTAAACATGATGACATAAACATGTTTTTTGAGATATTCTATGTACTCCTGACAGTAGAATAAGCCATTATAAACCTATATAAAGGTGGCCCATTATTATTTATTTAAATTTATTTTTAAGAAGTTTAATTACATTATATTTTCGATTTGAATGCACAATTGTTTTTTTAAATAACAAATTCAATACATTACATCTATGTTATTTTGTCTTAGTTAGGAAAGTAATGTTTAGTTAGGAAGGTGTGGTGCCTTTAGTGTCTTCCAAATGGTGGAAGGAAGGTATAAGGTGGAAGGTATACACTTTATTATTAATTCAGCAACGGTATCGGATCGGTATCGGGTATCGACAGATACACAAAGCCCTGGCATCGGTATCGGGACTGAAAAAGTCGGATCGGTGCATCCCTACTACTTAATACATCCAAACACTCTCTCTAACTACCTTATACATCTAAACACACTCTCTAGAGACAGAAACA
>CM046787.1:44904642-44952142 GCA_025617405.1 Perca schrenkii
CACACACAGAAATACACACACAGATACACACAGAGATACACACACAGAAATACACACAGATACACACACAGAGAGATACACAGATACACACAGAGATATACACACACACACACAGACACACACACACACACAGATACACACACAGAGAGATACACAGATACACACAGAGATATACACACACACACACAGACACACACACACACACAGATACACACACAGAGAGATACACAGATACACACAGAGATATACACACACACACACAGACACACACACACACACAGAGACACACACACAGACCGGTTATAGTAGGTTATTGTTACTAGCGGTATGTATAGATATAGATATATCTATATATATATAGATATATCTATGGGGGTATGTATAGATATAGATATATCTATGGGGGTATGTATAGATATAGATATATCTATGGGGGTATGTATAGATATAGATATATCTATATATGTATAGATATATCTATGGGGGGTATGATATAGATATAGATATATCTATGGGGGTATGTATAGATATAGATATATCTATATATATAGATATATCTATGGGGGGTATGTATAGATATAGATATATATAGATATATCTATGGGGGTATGTATAGATATAGATATAGATATATATATAGATATATCTATGGGGGTATGTATAGATATAGATATATATAGATATATCTATGGGGGTATGTATAGATATATATATAGATATAGATATGGATATGGGGGTATGTATAGATATAGATAGATATAGATATGGATATGGGGGTATGTATAGATATAGATATATATATAGATATATCTATGGGGGTATGTATAGATATAGATATATATATAGATATATCTATGGGGGTATGTATAGATATAGATATATATATAGATATATCTATGGGGGTATGTATAGATATATATATAGATATAGATATGGATATGGGGTATGTATAGATATAGATAGATATAGATATATCTATGGGGGTATGTATAGATATAGATATATATATAGATATATCTATGGGGGTATGTATAGATATAGATATATATATAGATATATCTATGGGGGTATGTATAGATATAGATATATCTATGGGGGTATGTATAGATATAGATATATATAGATATAGATATGGGGGTATGTATAGATATAGATATATATATAGATATATCTATGGGGGTATGTATAGATATAGATATATATAGATATATCTATGGGGGGTATAGATATAGATATAGATATAGATATAGATATATCTATGGGGGGTATGTATAGATATAGATATAGATATAGATATAGATATGGGGGATGTATAGATATAGATATAGATATAGATATATCTATGGGGGATGTATAGATATAGATATAGATATAGATATATCTATAGAGGGTATAGATATATATATAGATATATATAGATATAGATATGAGGGGTATGTATAGATATAGATATATCATGGGGTATGATATAGATATAGATATAGATATATCTATGGGGGGTATGTATAGATATAGATAAATATAGATATATCTATGGGGGTATGTATAGATATAGATAAATATAGATATATCTATGGGGGTATGTATAGATATAGATATATATAGATATAGATATGGGGGTATGTATAGATATAGATATATCTATGGGGGTATGTATAGATATAGATATATATAGATATATCTATGGGGGTATGTATAGATATAGATAAATATAGATATATCTATGGGGGTATGTATAGATATAGATATAGATATAGATATATCTATGGGGGTATGTATAGATATAGATATAGATATAGATATATCTATGGGGGTATGTATAGATATAGATATATATATAGATATATCTATGGGGGTATGTATAGATATAGATATAGATATAGATATATATATAGATATAGATATATCTATGGGGGTATGTATAGATATAGATATAGATATAGATATATATATAGATATAGATATATCTATGGGGGTATGTATAGATATAGATATAGATATAGATATAGATATATCTATGGGGGTATGTATAGATATAGATATAGATATGGGGGTATGTATAGATATAGATATATATAGATATAGATATGGGGGTATGTAAAGATATAGATATAGATATATCTATGGGGGTATGTATAGATATAGATATAGATATATCTATATCTATGGGGGTATGTATAGATATATATATAGATATAGATATGGGGGTATGTATAGATATATATATAGATATAGATATGGGGGTATGTATAGATATAGATATATATAGATATATCTATGGGGGTATGTATAGATATAGATATATATAGATATATCTATGGGGGTATGTATAGATATAGATATATATAGATATATCTATGGGGGTATGTATAGATATAGATATAGATATAGATATGGGGGTATGTATAGATATATATATAGATATAGATATGGGGGTATGTATAGATATAGATATATATAGATATATCTATGGGGGGTATGTATAGATATAGATATATAGATATATCTATGGGGGGTATGTATAGATATAGATATAGATATAGATATATCTATGGGGGGTATGTATAGATATAGATATATATAGATATATCGA
Source organism: Perca schrenkii (assembly GCA_025617405.1). Lineage (NCBI taxonomy): Eukaryota > Metazoa > Chordata > Actinopteri > Perciformes > Percidae > Perca > Perca schrenkii. Next base: position 44,907,236 of record CM046787.1, read on the forward strand.
TGGGGGGGTATGTATAGATATAGATATAGATATATCTATGGGGGTATGTATAGATATAGATATATATATAGATATAGATATGGGGGTATGTATAGATATATATATAGATATAGATATGGGGGTATGTATAGATATAGATATATATAGATATATCTATGGGGGTATGTATAGATATAGATATAGATATAGATATATCTATGGGGGTATGTATAGATATAGATATATATAGATATATCTATGGGGGTATGTATAGATATAGATATAGATATAGATATAGATATATCTATGGGGGTATGTAGGTCACACCTCCCTCTACCTCTGGATCCATAATCAAAGAGTTATAAACAGAGAACATCTGGAGTAAACATCACCTGTTTAACGGGCCTCCTGACCCCGCTCGGCCCGGCTCGGCTCGGCTCGTCTCACAGACCCGGGTCAGACTGTTAACTCACATCCATCCCGTGCTACAGCCGGCAGTTAGCTCCCTGCTAACGGGCTGATTATCCGGACAATATTCAGATTAGCGCGACAAGCTAATCATTAGCTTCCTTGTTAGCTTCGTTAGCCTCCGGACACCGCTGATGCCATGCTACATGCTAACAGCTAACAGCTAACAGACAGACGGGCAGAGAAGAGGCTGTGTGCGCGCGCAGCGGGACCAAAGCTCGCGCTTTAAACTGTTAATGTGTGACGCAGACGGACCATCGTATTAAATATTTAATAACAGCCGTTGGTTCTTCAACTGGAAGCTAGCGAGCTAGTCAGCGTGTTAGCATGACTGCGTCCCAACGTCTCCCAGTCCTGTATGCCGTTTCCCTGGTAACGCTCCACGTCAGTTTCTATTGGTCGCTAAGGGCTGATCCCGCCCCCTGATAATCTGTTATGAAGTGTGTGTGTGTTTGAGTGTCTGATATATATATATATATATATATATATATATATATATATATATATATATATATATATATATATATATATATATATATGTGTGTATGTGTGTTTGTGTGTGTAATGAAGGTCCTCTTCATCACTAATATTTTGCAGCATTAGTACATTGTAGCTCATTATGTTACGGGTAAATAAAAATGAGGCACAACAGTTTTGAATGTTTATTGGAAGATATTAACAATGTGTTTTGTGAAGGTTGCAGCTGGAGCTGATTGGAGGCCAGGCCTGTCAAGAGAAACACATGCACTCAGTTTGCTAGTTTGGTTACCTACACATGGGCAGTATGGTACAGTCCTTGCCTGATTAACTGAATGCAGGTTAACAGTTGCTGTTGGTACAATAGTAAAGTTTGTGTTCAAGTAACCTCTGTGATGTCTCCTTTCCAGAGTGTTCAGGCTAAAAGAGTCCCCAGTGTATCAAACCCCATTTTAAAGGTTCCGGGAGATACCATGTTTCATGTAGTGAAGGGGTGTTGGCATAAGTGGAGTTTGACATTCGAGCCGGGGGGGGGGCAAAAAAACAACAACAATGTAGCAGCTGAAACAAACATGCTAAATAAACATATGTTTATTTTTTAAAGCAGATCTTAAATTACATTTTAACAATTTAACAATTCGCCCTCATGAAATCCAACCGCGGCTGTCTTGGAGCACAATAGACAGAAGGTGGCGGGATGCCCCGACACTTAAATTCAACGAAAATCTAACAGTGAACAATCAGGTAGATAGATAGATAGATAGATAGATAGATAGATAGATAGATAGATAGATAGATAGATAGATAGATAGATAGATAGATAAATTTTTATTGATCCCAAAAAAATGGGAAATAATGGTGTTGCAGCAGCAAAATATCAGACACACAGCTCACATACACAGTATACATTAAATAACAGGAAACAATATACATGAAATAATAATTGACTACTACACGAGCAATATTTAAAATATATACAATTTGGAAATAAAATGTACAACTGTTTCAATAGATATGGATAAACTTAATGTGCAAGTTGGGGAGCAAAAATGTACAAGACAAGTTAAGAAAAAAGATCAGTATTTTGATGTAATCCAATGACATGAAAAAAAAGTAATCCACAGCAATCAGGGGATTACTTTTTGTGGAATAAAACATATAAAAGTCCAAATCTACACAAAACGCGCAATCAATTAGTAAGCTGACAGAAAATGTATATACATGACATTTAGGCAACCTTTATTGCAACGTTGGCACGGTAAGATGTCCAGACTAGTGCAACAGTAATTATCGGTAGTATTACTGGTCTCAGGGGAGAGCCAGGGCCCTAAACTAACTATGTGTGATTGTATTATTTAACATAATGCACGTAAATTGAGATAACAGTAGAGAAATAGAAATGTATTTGATGTGGTGGTTGTATTTTGTATAATTGTTCAAATTAAGTACATTTCAGACTTAACTTGTACTATGGTAGGGTCGAGATAAGTTCAGTGGCAGGCTATAAAAGGCTGCCTCTGATGTTCAGTTTGCTGGTTGCAATCATGGCGACCATGTTTGTGTTAATTATTATTATATAAACTGGACCAGCAGACCCCGTGTCTCTGGAGAGAGACCAGTGAAGGATATTAGAAGTCTCTTTCCCGGTGCTGGCTGAGCGTTACCTACACTCTCCGTCTCTCGTTACTGAGAGACGGAGAGTGTAGGTATATGTAAGGAGATAACATAGACACAGGCTAATTACTGATCACTAACATGCTAGTTAACATTAGTAATTACTGATCACTAACATGCTAGTTAACATTAGTAATTACTGATCACTAACATGCTAGTTAACATTAGTAATTACTGATCACTAACATGCTAGTTAACATTAGTAATTACTGATCACTAACATGCTAGTTAACATTAGTAATTAAACCTAAACAGATAATGGAAGTCCAAACTGCCTGTGAGCTTCTCCTGTACTATACGGTAATTCCTCTACTGTGTGACAGTAAGTCTCGTGGTTATGACCCAATCGTTAGCCTATTTTTATAAAAGCGTCTGCTACGGAGCCATAACGTGAGCTACAAGGTAATGGAGCCTTTTATACATTGTCGTGTTTCTTTAGAAATAAACAACGGACAAATAGAGTCTTTAAACGCTTCAGATGTAAAGTTATTCTCTGTCAAAGTGACGTCAAAATGAATGGGAGTTAATGGGATGCTAACGGGAGATGATGGCTTGGTAGCCAAATGGTGCCATAGGAGGTTCGAGTTCTGAAGAGAAGCTTACCCCCTTGGCTTGAGGCTGCATGTCATGGTGAGTGTTGATTGGCTGAGACACGTCTAACATCTACCAACCAGATAGTGTCGTGGGCGGGATATGAAGTGAGACTCAGTGGTGAGTGTTGATTGGCTGATACTCGTCTAACATCTACCAATCAGATAGTGTTGTGGGCGGGACATGAAGTGAGACTCAGTGGTGAGGTAAACGGGAGCAGAGGGAGAGACTCAGAGCTGTAGCTGAGACAAAGTAGAACACCTTTTATTTCATTAACTTTATAATAAAACACAGATACAGATCATCTGCAAACTGCCAAATATGGGACAGAGCCTTTCCAGTTGCTGCTCCAAGACGGTGGAAGCTGCTGCCTTCACATATCAGATGTGCTCCCTCCATTTCTGTTGTTATATCTGGGATAAAGACCCATTATAACTCTCTAATCTCTCAATCTGTTCTCATCATGTCTATCATTCTGGGTTTGGGAACTGCTGCTTGTTGTTGGTGTTGGGATCTTCTTTTTGAGTTTTGATATTTACATTTTAATGTTCTTTTATTCAGAAGTTTGGTCAGATTAATGTGTGTTTAAATGTGCTCTAGAAATCAACTTTACTTACTGAAAGTTAACATAAGAAACATTTTACAGGGGGGGTGGCTTCCGGTTTACGACCAAGATGGCCGCGTAACCTCAACGCTCTCCGACGGTTTTCCTAAAAACAACCCTAAAACTTTTGAGATTTGACTAAAAGTGAAATTTTACTAAAGATGGAGGCTAGGGTTGCTACAAGGAGGAAAGAGACGAGGGGCACAGCATCTATTACTGAGGATTTACAGCAGGACAGGAGGCCGAGGGGCAAGAAATGGAGGAGGCTAGCTTGGAAAAGGTACTAGCCGAACTGAGAGAGTTTAGACGCGACAACAAGCAACAGCTTTCGGAGATACAACAAGACCTGCACACGACAAATGATAGGCTGGATGAAGCTGAGGGTCGAATTGAGGAGGTGGAAACAGCCACACAGGCAGCTTCATGTTACTTACGCAACTTTTACAACGCCAGGAGAATATGGAGGCTAAACTTATTGACCAAGAGGGTCGCGCACGCAGAGAAAACATAAGGATTTACGGTATTCCTGAGGGGGCTGAAGAAAATAATATTGAATGTTTCATAGATAAACTGCTTCGGGATTGCCTAGATTACCCCCAGATCAAAATTGAAAGAGCTCATAGAGCCCTTGGTCCTAAGCCCGCTGAAGCCCGTCAAAGCCTCGCTCCATCATTGTCAAGTTTGCAAGTTACAAAGTCAAAGAAGAAGTTATACGTAGAGCCTGGCAGAAGGGACAAGTGCAAGACAACGATGACCGCTTTTATGTGGACCACGATTACCCCCCAGCTATTATCAAGAAACGTGCAGAGTACAATCAAGCAAAGAAGGTGTTGAAGGAGAGAAAAATTAAGTTCCAAACTCCTTTATTTAGACTGCTGCTTGTTCGAATAAGATAAATAGAAATTGTCCTTTTAGTCTTAGCTGCGCCCCCGTTTCACTCCTAACTAATTGTAAACTAAAATGTGGGGGCATACAAACACTTTGAAGACTGGCTAAAATCATAATGCAGCCAACACAGTGGGCCCATCGCTACGTGAAGAGCGGGTTTTCCCCTGAAAGGTGCTCTAACATCTCGAGCCCCTTAAAGGTTCAGTTCATTGGAACCTCTGATCTGGAAGCAAACCTTGTGCAAAGAAATGACATTTTGATATTTCTGTTAAAGATTTCATCATATTTTAGTTATGTTCATGTTTTACTTGTTCTTGTTACGGGTGTGCATTACTTTTATTTGTTTTGTATGGATATGTCTTCAGTTAAAAACATAGGAAACCATGGCTGACAAACATACTCTAAAATTTGCTTCATTTAATGTGAATGGGGTTCTTAACCCCAATTCAATTCAATTCAATTCAATTCAATTCAATTCAATTTTATTTATAGTATCAAATCATAACATAGGTTATCTCGAGACACTTTACAGATAGAGTAGGTCTAGACCACACTCTATAATTTACAAAGCAACCAACAATTCCAACAATTACAGTAATTCCCTCAAGAGCAAGCAGTGCGACAGTGGCGAGGAAAAACTCCCTCTTGGGAAGAAACCTCGGACAGACCCAGGCTCTTGGTAGGCGGTGTCTGACGGGCCGGTTGGGGGGTGTGATGAACAGTGGCGATAATAGTCACATTAATAATGGAACAGTGACTGGATGTAGCGGGAAGCTGCAGGGTTCAGCAGGAAGCTGCAGGGTTCAGCAGGAAGCTGCAGGGTTCAGCAGGACGCAGCAGGGCACCGTTGAGCTCAGCAAGGAGTGCAGCAGGACCACGGCGACAGCTGGAACCAGGATCTTGGTGCCAACGTTCTCCAAGGAAATACGCTCGGTGTGTTTGTGTATGTTGCTTTAATGATTTTAATGTGATTTGCACTTACGATACCAAGACACATCCCTCGTGTGTGTAAACATACTTGGCAATAAAGCTTTTCTGATTCTGATTCTGAAAAAACATAAGGACTCCGGGGAAACTCCCCAGAAGCTAGGATTAGTAACTAGCATTTCCGGGACGGGATACACGCAAATAGTAATAGTAATAGAGAGGTAGAGGAGAGAGCAGCTCAGTGTGTCAAAGGAAGGAAGTCCCCCGGCAGTCTAGAACTATAACAGCGTAACTATAACAGCGTAACTAAGAGAGACAGGTCATAAGGAGAGGTAGCTTTTTCGGGCTTAGAACTCTCCCCCTGCCGGATCGGGCTTGGCTGGCCTGCCTCCTTCTACTTTGTTATGTATTATTAATCTAACAATTATGAAGAGAAGCAGTTGGGCCAGTTAGGTGAACACTGCAACTCCTCACTCCCTAACTATAAGCTTTATCAAATAGGAGAGTTTTAAGTTCATTCTTGAAAGCGATTACAGTTTCTGCCCCCCGAACCCAGATCGGGAGCTGGTTCCATAGGAGAGGAGCCTGATAACTTCTCTGGCTCCCATTCTACTTTTAGAGACTCTAGGTACCACCAGTAACTCTGCATTCTGGGAGCGCAGTGCTCTAGTGGGACAATAGGGTATTAGGAGCTCTTCTAGATATGATGGTGCTAGACCATTTAGAGCTTTGTAGGTCAAGAGAAGGATTTTAAACTCAATCCTGTATTTTACAGGAAGCCAACCCCACTAAGAGAAATAAAATATTGTCTAAACTGAGAAAGGAAAAAGTACAAATTGCTATGTTACAAGAAACACATCTTAATTCACTGGAACACGAAAAATTAAAAAGAATGGGTTTTTCTAAAATATATTACTCGTTCTATAAATCAGGTCATAGACGGGGTGTGGCCACTCTTATATCACAAAGAGTCCCATTTGAACTCATATCTGAAACTACAGACAAAGAAGGGAGATTCTCACTGATAACTGGTAGAATAGATGGAGTCCAATTAACACTGTTTAATGTATATGCTCCCCCAGGCAGTGACATTTTATTTTATAGGAAACCATTTGATTTAATGGCTCAATCAACTGGTATACTTATTTGTGGAGGGGATTGGAATATTCAACTTAATTTTTGGCTTGACTCCTAAAGACGGATTCCCCAAACGTCTTTGCAGAAGAAAATTAAGATCCTCATGTCAGAATATGGTATTGTGGACATTTGGAAGGACTTACATCCAACAAACCGAGATTATACCCACTTTTCCCATGCGCATACAGTATACTCTAGAATTGATTATTTTTTCATTTTTAAAAGGGATCGCCATAGGGTATATAACTGCGAGATTGGAAACATTGATCTTTCTGACCATGCTCCCCTATTGCTAAACGTAGAAATAAATGATGATTTCAAAAACACACAGTGGAGGTTGAATACAAGTCTACTGAACGATCTACAATTTTCCAAATTAATCAAATCTGACATAATAACAGTCCTAAAAGAAAACCTTAATGGTGAGGTGAGCCCAGAAATCGTCTGGGACACATTGAAAGCGGTTATGAGGGGTAAAATTATATCATTTTGTGTCCAGAAAAAAAGAGCTAGGCAATTTAGATTATCAGAGTTAAATAGGGAATTAAAAGAGCTAGAGGGAAAACATAAGAGAGAATTAAAACCGGAGCTTAATATTAAGCTGAAAATATTGAGAAATAATATTAATGCACTATACTTACAAGAAATACGAAAGAAGATGATCTATACAAAACAAAAATACTATGAATAAATAGCAAAAAAAAAAAATGGCAAAAAAAAAAAAAAAACAATTGCCGGTGCAACACGGATGTCTTCTACTTGAACAACCGCCTATCTCTACCCAAGACAAACAGGCACATGCCTCTTTCAACAGCAAGTGAGAGAGACTCCTCTGATGACCTGAGTGATGTTGGAGGTGGTGGTCAACTACACTCCAACCCTATGTCTTTTCGGGATCGAGGCTACAAACACCAAAGTCAAAGACGAGGCGGGGCTCAAGGGGGAAGAAGAGAAACTCCGCTACCCACGCGCTGGTCCCCGCGGAATCAACAGAGGAGACTGTAAATAACATCTCGGACTCAGCCCTTATGGATACAGAGAAAGCAGTGCTTCAGAAGGGACTTTCGTTTGCACCGTCTAACTACACCAACTCTTTCTCTTTGAAAGTGGACTCGTTCAAATTCTTCAGACAGCTTCACCTTAAACATTTTTTTTCTAGGTTTAGTGTGTTGTCTGACAGTACTACTATAAGCAGAAATTATGATTCTAGTACTAGTGAAACCCCTAGAGAAGTGACTCCCTTTAAAAAGAAATCTAGGTTTTTGCCTTCTTCTAATCTAAATGCCACCATTGTTACTTTTAGTCAGTTAGTTGAGCAAGATATGGCCAAATTAAGTGCGCTTTGTCCCTCTAAAAATAAAAACCTGACAAAAAGCGAATTGGATGCACTACGCTCTTTGGAATCTAGACAGGACATTATTATTCGCCCTGCCGACAAGGGGGGCGCAATCGTTGTTATGGGTTTAAAGAATTATGATTGTGGTATATTCAAATTGCTAAGTGATGAAAAACACTATCAGCCTCTTCTATGTAATCCTACCTCCAGCACAAAAAATATGATCGATGAATTTATTGATATATCTTATAAAAAAGGCTGGATAATCGATAAAGAAAAGGCTTTTCTATTGAGTGACCACCCCCGTTGTCCAGTATTTTATGGTCTCCCCAAAATCCACAAACGACTTGTTGATCCTCCTTTGCGCCTTATTGTATCTGGCATAGGGAGCCTTACTGAGCCTCTCTCACAATTTGTTGATTTTTTTCTTAGAAAATATGTTCACAGTTTACCATTGTATTTGGGGGATACTACTGATGTTTTGAATTTGATTAATGACTGGAATTGTGAAAGTAATGATGTCCTTGTGTCTTTGGATGTGCAAAGTCTTTATACATGTATACCCCATCACATTGGCCTACTCGCCATGTCGCATTACCTTGCTAAACGTCCCATTGATGTTCTGCCTCCACTAGAATTTCTTCTTAATCTTGTTGAGATCATTCTATCGAATAACTTCTTTAAATATTCTGGCAAATTTTACCTACAACTACAAGGGACTGCTATGGGAAGTGCTTTTGCACCCTCTTATGCTTGTTTGGTGATGGGTCTATGGGAAGAAAAATATATACATAATATCATAAATAATCCTTTTCATTCCAAAATATCACTGTGGCGTAGATACATAGACGATGTTCTCTTAATATGGAAGGGTACCCCTAGTGAGCTAAATCAATTTTTTATCTATGTAAATTCCTCCACTGATTATTTGTCCTTTACTATGGAATGTGATAACCAGTCCATTGATTTTTTAGATCTCACCATCTTCAAGGACGTTAATAATATTCTACAGTCTACCATTTACCGTAAACCCCTTAGTAGGAATACCCTTTTACGAGCCGATAGCAATCACTCGCCTCATCTGGTCCGTAATATACCTGTCGGTCAGTTTTTGCGAGTCAGAAGAAATTGTAGTACCTTAGCTGATTTTATGTCCAAAGCAGCTCATTTAGCGCACCGTTTTGAACAACGAGGTTATGATAAATCTGACATTACAAAAGCATGGGACAGGGCTTAAAGTTCAGATCGCGCCTTACTTTTGAAGAAAAAACCTAAGTTACAAATAACACCCAGTGTATTCTTTTCGACCGGCTACACTCCAGAAGCAGGAAGAATGAAAAATGTTATTCGCAAGCACTGGCATGTCCTTAAGAGTGACCTGACACTGAAAGACATATGCTCCAATCCGCCTAGGTTCATATTTAGGCGTGCCGGTAATATTCGTGACCGACTGGTCCACTCAGACATGTCTAATCCACCTCAGACTACTTGGCTTTCAAACCCACCCCTTGGTTTTTATAAATGTGGTAACTGCGCGCAATGCTCGAATTCGACCAATACGAAGGAATTTTCACATCCCCACACTGGCAAGAAATATTCTATCTCTTCATTTATTAATTGTAATAGTACACATGTTGTGTACCTTCTAAAATGTCCTTGTGGACTGGCGTATATAGGTCAAACTAAACGTCAGCTCAAATTAAGGATATCTGAACACAAGACAGCTATTCGGACCCAGAACATAACTTATGCCATGGCGTGGCATTACAAGCAGGCTAATCATGGCTCCCCTGCATCACTGAGGTTCTGGGGAATTGAGAAAATCACACCCCCACCCAGGGGTGGTGATATTATCAATAAACTCCTATGCAGGGAAGCCTTTTGGATACATACACTTGGCTCTTTAGAACCTCTAGGCTTAAATGAAGAATTAAATTTGACTTGCTTCCTCTAATGTCAAAGTGTGTTATAGTATAGTATTTAGATAAATATACTTTTAGTCCCCATTGCCCTGTGAACATCTTTGTAAAAAACTTTTAAAATTTTTTACATTTGTATAAATTTTTTACATTTGTATATTTTTGTTTATATATATTCATCTTTGGTTTGGCTATGGGCATTTGCCCTTTAACGACTGATTACTGAGTGTAACACCTTGGTTGAGATGGGTGTAACTTTAGATTGTCACTGCCCCTTTTGAGCACAATCACACCTGTTGATGATCCTTATTAAGAGCTCCATTGCCCATTTTCTCCAAGGACTCTGATGAAGATGTAACTATACATCGAAACGTTAGTCACTGTTATGCACCTTAAGAAATAAAATCATCAAGTAGAAGACATCCGTGTTGCACCGGCAATTTTTTTTTTTGCTATTTATTCTGTGGTGTCCTGTCTTGGTTGCACCGGATTGTTGTGGTCTGCAGAAGCGCAGAGAACTCCCCCTTTTTTTCCTCCAAAAATACTATGAATCTGGGGCTAAGTTTGCTAAACTCTTAGCGAGCAAATTACAAAAGCAACAAACAGGCAACACAATATGTAAAATAAGAGACCCAAATTCTAAGAGATGCGTCTATAAACAAAGTGAAATTAAACAGGCCTTCCAGAGTTACTATAAACAATTATATACACAGCCAAAGTTAAAAGATGGAAAACAAATCTAGGCTTTCCTCGAACAACTTAACTTACCTGTTTTGTCAGATGATCAAAATCAAAGGCTAGTGACTAATATTACAGAAAGATAACTATCCTATGCCATATCAAGGCTTAAAGCAAACAAGTCTCCCGGTCCAGACGGATTTACATCCGAATGGTATAAAAAATTTAAAATGGAGCTATCACCATTCCTCCTTCAAATATTTAATCTGGCTCTAAAAGAGGGTAAAATGCCACCATCATGGAAACAGGACACTATATCTGTAATTCACAAAGAGGGAAAGGACCGGCTTAATTGTAGTTCTTACAGACCTTTTTCTGTTCTTAATATTGATTACAAGATCTTTACATCAGTTCTCTCGAAGAGAATTGAAGAGATACTTCCACAACTCATTTCTACTGATCAGACAGGTTTCATCCCACTAAGACAAACTCATGATAATATAAGGCGCACATTACACATACTAAATCACGTTAAAAAACACCAAATACAAGCTGCAGTGATTAGCCTTGATGCTGAAAAAGCTTTTTATTACGTAAGCTGGGCTTTTCTGTATAGAGTACTGGAAAGATTTGTATTTCACTCAGATTTTGTTAAAGTGATCGGGGCACTATACACAAAACCAACTGCGCAGATAAAAATAAATGGTCATTTATCGAATACTATTGAACTAGAACGTGGGACAAGACAAGAGAGCGGACTCTCCCCTTTACTCTTTGCCCTTTATATAGAACCGCTAGCTCAATTAATAAGGCAAACAAACAGTATAAAAGGTATAAATATTTCTGGTGATGTACACAAGGTGGCGCTATACGCCGATGATGTGCTATTGTACATAAGTGAACCAAACACATCACTTCCCAAAGTATTTCAGACTCTAAGTAGCTTTGGTGACTATGCTGGTTATAAATTAAATGTAAACAAGACACAGATATTGACATTTAATTATAATCCTCCAAAAACAATAAGCGATGAATTAAATGGGACCGGGGGTATGGCTGTACCACATCTTAGAAATTATTTCTACTCAGCACAAATTAAACCCCTGATGAATCTATGTAATACAAACTACCGTGCTAGGTGGAAAGACATTGAAGTACTTCTTATGTCAGATCCACCTTTAATGGCAATACTGGGAAATAAAGATTTAGAAGATTGAAAACCCTTGGATAAAATCACAATTAAAAATCTGGACGGAGGCTAAACATCAATATAAATTGCATGATAATCTGAAGATAATAAAATGGTGCGCCTACGACCCTGATTTTAAACCCAATCAAACAGATGTTGGATTTCAGAACTGGATAGCTAAGGGTATAACAACACATCTATCATTAATAGATAAAGGTAAAGTGAAAGATTTCCATACACTTAAAACCAGTTATAATTTGGAGAAAAAGGACTTCTACAGATACCTACAGATACGCCATTATCTCAATCAAGAAGCTATTAGGTCCCTGGATGTGCAGGAACCAGTGCTTCACGAAATACTGATGGCATACCAGGCAAAAGTCAAAAAGGGTATTGTTTCACGGCTGTATAAGGGATTTATGAATAAACACATTCAAACAAATTCAACATTATATGTGAAAACAAAATGGGAAAGGGATAGTAACATGAAAATAATTGATAAGGAGTGGAATGATTGCTGCATATCACAGTGGAAATGCACAAACTCATATTCATGGAGGGAATTTGGTTGGAAATGTTTGATCAGGTTTTTCATTACTCCAAAACAGAAAATTTCTGGCTCCGGGGAGGAGACTAAGTGCTGGAGGCAGTGTGGAAGTGAAGATGCCAACCATTGGCATATACTCTGGGATTGTCCAGTAATAAAACAATATTGGATAGAGATACACAACGATATCGAAAATATTTTTAACATGAAAATACCCTTCAAGTTTACCAATTTTATTTTGGGTAACAGACTTTTTACTGGATTATGCAAAGTATCTGTTTAGAATTTTAATTATTGCCTGTTAGAAAACTGTTACCAGAAACTGGCTCCTCCCTGATCCCCCTACTCTGGAAAGATGGATTGAATGTGTTAATGAAATCTTCCAGATGGAAAGATTTACATTCTCACTCCGTTTGCAGATGAATAAATTTGTAGTCTTATGGTCAAAATGGGTATCCTATGTTAATCAAACACTAAATGCAGGAATGTTGTCTTGAATGCTCTTAAGATAGTGGTAATCAAGGGTTACTTCTACTGTACTCCTTTGTTTTTTATGAACCGTTTTATTAACAAAATAATTGTTTGTTGTCTTTCGCTCCTATATGTATTAGAGATTTGTCATATAGTAATCCACCCTTTTGTTTTGTGTTCTAATGTGTTCCTATATTTACAAAAATGGGAATGTTGGAATTGGAGAACTTTGGTCTTGACCACAGACTGGAACTGTGACCATGCGATAAACGTAAATCTGACTATTGTATTGCTTCCAATGTTTCAAAAATAAAGAATAAAAAAAAAGAAACATTTTACAGACCCAGAGATATGTTGCTTATAATAATTAATTAGAAATCACAATCAGAACAAGTTTAATAGTTCATTAATAATGTTTATTAAACAGACCATAGATTATAGATATAGACCAAGATATAATAACAAGTTTATAACACTGACAACACTGCAAGATACAACTATTATAAATGCATTAAAGACAATTCATATTCCTTCATATATAATATACAACATCACATAATCTTATTCGTAATAAAACTCTTAGGTGACAGTAATGTTAAAAAGTGAATTCCCAACATGTTAAACTATTAAACCAATGTCCCCTAACAGAGCCCCCCCCCCTCCTATAATCACAAGCATCCACAACAACATCAAGAAAAGATCAACTAACTCAATATATATACAATATAATATCATCTACATATATACACAACATACTAATACAGACGACAAGGGAACATCAGCACCCTGTCAAGATCACTTCTAACATTCAAAACTTATTTTACATTATTATAATAATAATCATTGGGTATTTATGTCTTATTTCCCATCATTTCTGTTTGTTGTTTCTGTAATCTCTCTCTCTGTCTTTTGTGTTCTAGTTTAAATGTTTTCTCTGCATGAATGTGTCCCATCCCTTGTTTTAAAGCCAGTGAATACAAGGCTGTATTAAAGCCAGTGTATACCAGGCTGTATTAAAGCCAGTGTATACCAGGCTGTATTAAAGCCAGTGTATACCAGGCTGTATTAAAGCCAGTGTATGCCAGGCTGTATTAAAGCCAGTGTATACCAGGCTGTATTAAAGCCAATGATGAAAAGATCATATAAGCATATTAAGTGTGTGTGTGAGCTGAAAGCTGCGCTCCTCTCCGTGTCCTCAGGTTCACAGCGACTACAGCAGCACAGAGCATCAGCAGCAGGACACTGAGCACTGAGCATCGCACTTTGAAGAAGGTGGAGTAAATCCCAAAGGGCTCAAAGTACACTATCACAGTTCTCTCTCTTGACACACACTGACCATATGGGTAATAAACTACACACCAGTACTCCCCTGCGTCTCCCACTGAGATATTAGAGATAAGCAGGCTCCCATTATTATCATACCTGCTCACTCTGCTCATGCTCTGATCAGACTTTACTCTAAAGATTCTTCCCTCTGTTCGGTTCGACTTGATAAACCAACCGTGCCATGAACCCTTTCCCCAATCTCTGCATCTGAGAGTGACTTCTTCTCCCTCTGAGAAGAGCTCTACAGCAGATGGGCCAATTTTGGGGCACACATACAGATAATACGTTTGATATCTCATAGAGGCTTCACAGGAGTACTGACCTGTGTGATTTAACATTAGAGATGAAAACCCCAGCGAGTAGTTTTGGTTTACTGAAGGAACAGTCTGGTTGTGTAGTTCTAGGACAGTGATGGAGAATGTTTTTGGATTAAACTTCCTCCAACGTGGGGGCTGTTCATCAGTGGAGTCAGTGATAGTGCACGGCAACACAGCGGTCTCTCCCACTGAGCGGTAGATACACTCAAACGCTAGGAACAACCGTGCAGTCTGACTGCTAACACACTGCTGTTGGTTCATCACCAGACAGTTGTACCGTGTAAGGTCTGTTTTTGTGATGTTGGAAACACGAAGATCTGATGTGTTTGTCACCACTTGGTATCTTCCTCTAACATTGTCCATCGTTGATGTCGTCTTGTCCCCGAAAACTCTGTTCCATGTTTCATAATCATATCTAGAGTCCCGTTTGAGCCACTGGATATCCAGATTATCAGCTGCTCTCCAACATGGCAGGTCCACTGTTTCTCCAAGTCTCACTGGGATACCGCTCTCATGTATTGAAGTACAAACAGTAATAGTGAAGTTGTTGTCATGCGTCACGTTGCCCTCAGTCCAACACTCCTCTCGGTACGGGCCGGAGTCTGAATGGGTCAAGTAGAGGATGGTGTAAGAAGAAGGATTCACCAAGCTGACAAGTCGTTGTTTCAGGTCTTCAGGTACTGAGGAGCTGTTGGACCAGAGGTCAGAGGTGTTGGACCAGAGGTCAGAGGTGTTCCACAGGACAAGCTTCTCCTCACCAACAGATCTGGAGATCAGGCAGGAGTTGGTGTTCTCTGGGAGCTTGAAGGTGTAAGAGCCTCTTTCCCGTCGGATGATGATGTGTTCTTGTGCATGGATGTAGTTCATGAGAGCAAACAGCAGGAAGGAGAGCTCTGTGACTGCAGCCATTCTGCTCCGAGGTCGACAAACACTCACACCACTCAGCTCATATACACTCTACACCAACACTCATCAGCAGCTGCTCTTCATCTGTTACAAACATGACTTCTTTATCTCAGCATCAGAGGAAACTATGCAGCATAAGCTCTTTATCCAGTAATCAATGTCCTTTAAATGAGTCTTAGAAAAAGTCCTGCACACTGACCATTACACAAGCAATAATTTATTTAGAAAAATAAGTTTCGGTCTTAGACCTTCAACAGTTAAATCTATTCTCTGGATTTGAGACTTGACTCGGACTCGGATGAAGTTTTTGACTTTAATAGGTTATAAAAATTGGATATAAGATATTACACTTTTTCATGTTTCGGCCGGGATCTCTTTTTTTCCTCGCAGCCACACATACGCTTGAAAACACACTCACTGAGTCACTTAACGCTGCATTCTCGCTCTTTTAGTGCATGACTCGCGGGCAGGTTCTTTTCCCTTTTCCTTTGTGTGGTGGCTAGATGGCTGTGTTATAATAACAAAAGGTCTACATAAGCACTGGCTAATTGAATGGGCATCAAATCAACACTTTTTGTGATGCTTTGTATTGTGTGTGATTAGGCTACCAGTTATATGGCCACTTGGCCAGTGTGAATTAGAGTTTAGATTCTCTGTCCGAACCCGACCTGAGCCAGGCCCTTGTGTTTTCTTTTTAATCATTACTTTATTAGCCTAATTGGGTGGGGAGAAAGCTATGTCATAATCAGAAATATTATCTATTATGTTAAATTTAGGCCAAAGTAACAAATGTGTCCAAACAGTTACACAAGTTAGACTACAGTTACAAAATGCAACATGTGTCTCCTCCTCTCACATACATCACACCGGGCCTGCTGGGCTGTATGGTGGAGCATCACACCGGGCCTGCTGGGGCGTATGGTGGAGCATCACACCGGGCCTGCTGGGCCGTATGGTGGAGCATCACACCGGGCCTGCTGGGGCGTATGGTGGAGCATCACACCGGGCCTGCTGGGCCGTATGGTGGAGCACCACACCAGGCCTGCTGGGCCGTATGGTGGAGCACCACACCGGGCCTGCTGTGCTGTATGGTGGAGCATCACACCGGGCCTGCTGGGATGTATGGTGGAGCATCACACCGGGCCTGCTGGGCCGTATGGTGGAGCATCACACCGGGCCTGCTGGGCCGTATGGTGGAGCATCATACCGGGCCTGCTGGGCTGTATGTTGGAGCATCACACGGGGCCTGCTGGGCTGTATGGTGGAGCTTGAGGACGTAAAGAGAAAAAGAAAAACAGGAGAATTACCTTTGAGCAAGTCTGGAGGAAAGTCGGAGGAATGGAACCATTTTAAACAAATCGTGGGCAGTGACAACATACACTATGTGTCGGCTTTGTTGAGAGCGGCACTCTGCTCGCCTATGACAGCAAATAAAACAGGGACTTTGATGATGAACAGACACATGAAGCAGGCTCGCCATGGCAGAAAAGATGATAGTCAGCCTTCAACGTCCTCTTTTGTTTCTTCTCCAGGCATAGGCTTCCCCTGAGGAAGAGGCTAGCCCTCACAGTGACACGCGTTGAGTTTTTTTTATATTTCTTCATTCGGATATATTTGCGATCCGTTCCATTCAAGATTTCTGCAGTTCAAACAATTCTGAATTGTAGTTGACAATGTCAGTTATAACGGCCCACGTATTAAAAAAGTGTCCGGTTTAAATTGAGCTTGGGCTCATAATTACAGTATATATATATATATATATATATATATATATATATATATATATATATATATATATATATATATATAGACTCCATGTGCAGACTCCATGCACATAATCCCACCAGACTTCTTGTAAATAAACTGTACTTTAAGGATCCTAAACCCACCAGACACCATGTAAATAAATTGTACTTTAAGCATCCTAAACCCACCAGACTCCATGTACATAATCCATACTTTAAGCATCCTAAACCCACCAGACTCCATGTAAATAAACTTTACTTTAAGCATCCTAAACCCACCAGACTCCATTTAAATAAACTGTACTTTAAGCATCCTAAATACACTAGACTCAAGTATGGAAGTATACATTGTGAGAAATAAAAAATCAAAATAAACGGTAAGTAGTATTACGCTGTACTCTGGTCTTGACCTGTATGCATTTGTGGTGTCTTGTAAGCCCATCCATCCATTCCCTATTGCTATTGTTAATCAACTGTATTCCCTCTCTCTGTCTCTCAGTGACAGTGTGACCTATGTACATCAATACAGCTACTGCTATTAATACTTAGCTATTGTTATTCAGATGTGCACCAAGTAGTAGGCACACTGTCAAAATTTATTGCGGAATTTTCTAGTTAGTTATGCAAATGGAAAAAAAACGGTTGGTGGGGGTGAGTAGCTACCTGTTTAGAAGCGGACTGTCCTTATAAATACGTTCCTGTAACTACTTGGTTGGAAAGAGGCTCATATTCACATTTGGAAAATGCAAAGAGATGCGCCCCGGATCGTGAAGTTCGCCAACACAGATTTTACATCCAAAGCTGGAAAGAGCAGCGCTAATGTTGTGTGTGTAATCGCACAATTGAGGAAAAGACTGGGACAACTTCAAACTTTAACAGACACCTGTCACGGCTGCACCCAGAAAAGTAAGTAAAATGCTTTCCATGTTCTGTCTGTGTGTATGTGTGTGTGTATGTGTGTGTATGTGTGTGTTTATTTTTATCAAACATGACTTCTTTATCTCATCATCACAGGAAACTTTGCAGCAGCAGCTCTCTATCCAGTAATCAATGTCCTTACATAACTCTAAAACACCAGAGGCTTACGTGACTTCATGCACACATTATTCAGAGATAAGAGAGAGGGTGTGTGTGTGTGTGTGTGTGTATATTTGTGTGTTTGTGGGTCTGTGTGTGTGTATATGTCTTTGTCTGTGTGTGTGTGTGTGTGTGTGAGTGTATGTGTGTCTGTGTGTGTATCTCGTACTACTTTTTCAGGTGATTTTATTATATTTTATTCAAATTATATTGATAGTATTTATGAGAAGAGAGGGCCATGGCAAAGCACATATCATTGCATTCTCTCTGTACTTTGTACTTTTAAATCAGAATCAGAATCAGAATCAGAAAGGGTTTTATTGCCAAGTACGTTTTTTGACACATACAAGGAATTTGTTTTGGTGTTGTTGGTGCACATCACACATTCTCTAAATGTAATATTAAACAATATAAGTATAGGTAAACAATATAAGTATATGTACACAGTATGTATTAAATTAAAAATAAAGATAGAAATAAAATAAAATAGATAAATAAAGAGCAAAGAGCATTAGAGCAGAGAGAACAGTGGCATGAAGAGCCAGGTGGAGAGTCACGGTGGTTTCCGGGCCTTGTTAATAAGGCTAGTGGCGGAGGGGAAAAAAGCTGTTCATGTGGCGTGAGGTTTTGGTCCTGATGGACCTCAGCCTCCTGCCAGATGGGAGGGGGCTCAAAGAGTTTGTGTCCGGGGTGGGAGGGGTCAGCCACAATCTTTCCAGCACGCTTCAGAGTCCTGGTGGCGTAAAGGTCCTGGAGCGGCGGCAGATTGCAGCCAATCACCTTCTCAGCTGACCGAATGACACGCTGCAGTCTGCCCTTGTCCTTGGCAGTGGCAGCAGCGTACCAGATGGTGATGGAGGATGTGAGGATGGACTCAATGATGGCTGTGTAGAAGTGCACCATCATTGTCTTTCGCAGGTTGAATTTCTTCAGCTGCCGCAGGAAGTACATCCTCTGTTGTGCTTTCTTGACGAGGGAGCTGATGTTCAGCTCCCACTTGAGGTCCTGGGAGATTGTAGTTCCCAGGAAGCGGAAAGACTCCACAATGTTAATTGTGGAGCCACAGAGGGTCATGGGGGCAGGTGGGGCTGGGTTCTTCCTGAAGTCCACAACCATCTCCACTGTCTTTAGAGCGTTGAGATCTAAATTGTTTTGGTTGCACCACTTCACCAGGTGGTCAGCCATGACGATACACTTGAACTTGAACTTATTATGGTCTGTTTCTGCCTGTTGACTCCATAAAGGAGCGCTCTATATTTCGGGGGACTGGCCCGGAGCCGGAGACGCTTCTGTTTGAGGCGGCTGCATGTCATGGTGAGTGCTGATTGGCTGATACAAGTCATTTTCTAGAAAAGTTAAGGTTTCCAGAAATATAAATACAACAAAACAAAAACAGAGCAATTTACGGGTTTACTGGTGTTTCTTTTTCGCTTTTATTGAAAGTTTTTGACACTTTTCTTGTCTGTGTGTGTGTGTGGTTGTGTGTGTGTGTGTGTGTGTGTGTGCGTGTGTGTGTGTGTGTCTCTGTGTGTGTGTGTGTCTGTGTATATATGTATGTGTTTGTGTGTGTCTGTGTGTGTGTGCGTCTGTGCGTCTGTGTGTCTGTGTGTGTGCGTCTGTGTGTCTTTGTGTGTCTATTTGTGTGTGTGTGTGTGTGTGTGTGTGTGTGTGTCTGTCTCTACAGCTGTGAGGCCTGGGTTACCTACAGCCTCCTCTACAGCTGTGAGTTACTTACAGCCTCCTCTACAGCTGTGAGGCCTGGGTTACTTACAGCCTCCTCTACAGCTGTGAGGCCTGGGTTACTTACAGCCTCCTCTACAGCTGTGAGTCCTGGGTTACTTACAGCCTCCTCTACAGCTGTGAGGCCTGGGTTACCTACAGCCTCCTCTACAGCTGTGAGGCCTGGGTTACCTACAGCCTCCTCTACAGCTGTGAGGCCTGGGTTACCTACAGCCTCCTCTACAGCTGTGAGGCCTGGGTTACCTACAGCCTCCTCTACAGCTGTGAGGCCTGGGTTACCTACAGCCTCCTCTACAGCTGTGAGGCCTGGGTTACTTACAGCCTCCTCTACAGCTGTGAGTCCTGGGTTACTTACAGCCTCCTTTACAGCTGTGAGGCCTGGGTTACCTACAGCCTCCTCTACAGCTGTGAGGCCTGGGTTACCTACAGCCTCCTCTACAGCTGTGAGGCCTGGGTTACTTACAGCCTCCTCTACAGCTGTGAGGCCTGGGTTACTTACAGCCTCCTCTACAGCTGTGAGGCCTGGGTTACTCACAGTCTCCTCTACAGCTGTGAGGCCTGGGTTACTTACAGCCTCCTCTACAGCTGTGAGGCCTGGGTTACCTACAGCCTCCTCTACAGCTGTGAGGCCTGGGTTACTTACAGCCACCACATCAAGTCCCTGGAACCCTTCCACATCTGCTGTCTCCAGCGCATCCTGGGAATCACTTGGCGTGACAGAGTGCCTCATACTGAGGTCCTCAGGAGAACAGGCTGTAAGAGTATTGAGGCCACACTCACCCAGCACCAACTGCGTTGGTTGGAACACGTCATAATGATGCCTTACAACCGTCTGCCCCGCAGAGTACTATATGGCCAGCTACACCAAGGCCAGCGCTCTGCTGGAGGCCAGAAGAAACGCTTTAAAGACCAACTGAAGACAGCGCTTAAGAGGTGCAAAATCAAACCTGGGGACCTGGAGAACATGGCTGCTGATCGCAACACCTGGTGGCAGCCATGTCTAGATTAGGGGTGGGATCGGGCCGAATTTTTCTGTCCGAGCCCGGCCCGCGTCCGACAGAGCCGTGACCGAGCCCGGCCCGAGCCCGACAGGCATCAAGAGATTTCTGTCCAAGCCCGACCCGGCCCGACACCATTAAAATCTTATTTTTTCTCATACTAATGACACATGTAGACTACGTGTGTTTGTGTGGAAAGCTTTTATTAAGCAACTGTAAGGAAGGCACTCATAAATGTCAACAGATCAGCACAGTGAGCGTGCACACGTGGCAACTAGCGCACGTTAACACAGGCGCACTCAAAGAGACCCAATCATATAATTGAAATAAAATTAACATATGCCTAGACAACTATGTGGAAATACTTCCACACAGTAGACTTCCTTCATTTTTAACATTTTCCATCGTTGCGCTCTGAGCGCTCAATGTGCTGCGGAATGCAGTCTGCCTGATGTGCACGTGTTTCTGTTAGATTAATATTTTACATTTATTTTAATCACAAAAACGAACATTTGCACCAAGTGAAACAGGCCCATTACATAATAAGCTGTTTAAAATTTTAAATGTCCAATGCCTTAGGCTACCGCGCTGATGTGACCATCCGAACCTGGCCCGGCCCGTCGGGTACCGTCGGGACCTGTCGAGCTCGGGTCGGGTTTCCCAGCCTTAGTCTAGATGGGACCCGAGCACTGGAGGAGGACAGGACAGTCAGGAGACAACAAAGAGGGCTCCGGAGGAACACACCCACACCTGCACCCATGAATGCCAGTAACACCAATACTATATATACATAGTACTATATATACATAATACTATATATACATGTCCTACCTGCAATAGAACCTGTGTATCCAGGATAGGACTGTACAGCCATCAGAAAACTCACTGTTAACAGAAAGAAGTGGATGTCATCATCAGATTCGATGGACAACTACAAGCAAGCAAGCAAGTATGTGTGTGTGTCTGTGTGTGTGTGTGTGTATTTGTGTGTGTCTGTGTTTGTGTGTGTGTCTGTGAGTCTATGTGTGTGTGTGTCTGTGTGTATCTTGCACTAGGTATTTAGGTCATTTTATTATATCTTATTCAAATTATATTGATAGTATTTATGAGAAGAGAGGACCAGGGCAAAGCACATTTCATTGCATTCTCTCTGTACTTTGTACTTTTAAATGCACATGACAATACACTTGAACTTGAAGTTATTATGGTCTGTTTCTGCCTGTTTTTTATCAAACATGTCTTCTTTTTTGCATCATAAGAGGAAAGTTTGCAGCATCAGCTCTCTATCCAGTAACCAATGTCCTTTACATGACTCTAAAAACACAGAGGCTTACGTGACTTCATACACGTATCAGAGAGGAGAGAGAGGGTGTGTGTGTGTGTGTCTGTGTGTATCTTGCACTACGTATTTAGGTCATTTTATTATATCTTATTCAAATTATATTGATAGTTTTTATGAGGAGAGAGGGCCAGGGCAAAGCACATTTCATTGCATTCTCTCTGTACTTTGTACTTTTAAATGCACATGACAATACACTTGAACTTGAAGTTATTATGGTCTGTTTCTGCCTGTTTTTTATCAAACATGACTTATTTTTCTCGTCATTAGAGGAAAATTTGCAGCAGCAGCTCTCTATCCAGTAATCAATGTCCTTTACATGACTCTAAAAACACAGAGGCTTACGTGACTTCATACACGTATCAGAGAGGAGAGAGAGAGGGGTGTGTGTGTCTGTGTATGTATGTGTGTGTGTGTGTGTGTGAATTGGTGTGTGTGTGTCTGTGTATGTGTGTGTGTGTGTGTGTGGTTGTCTGTGTGTGTGTGTGTGTGTGTGTGTGTGTGTGTGCGCGTTTGTGTATGTTTGTGTGTATATGTGTTTGTGTGTGTCCGTGTCTTTATGTGTGTGTGTGTATTTGTGTGTTTGTGTCTGTGTGTGTGTTTGTGTGTGTCTGTGTGTCTGTGCGTCTGTGCGTCTGTGTGTCTGTGTATGTATATGTGTGTGTATCTGTGTATGTGTGTGTGTGTGTGTGTCTTTGTGTGTCTATTTGTGTGTGAGTGTGTCTGTGTGTACGTGTGTTTTTGTCTGTATATGTGTGTGTTTGTATTTGTGTGTGTGTTTGTGTCTGTGTATCTCTCTGTGTGTGTCTGTGTATGTATGTGTGTATGTGTTTGTCTGTGTATGTGTGTGTCTCTGTGTGTGTGTGTGTGTGTGTGTGTGCATTTGTGTGCGTCTGTGTATGTGTGTGTGTGTGTATTTGTGTGTGTCTGTGTGTGTGTGTCTGTGAGTGTATGTGTGTGTGTGTGTTTGTGTGTGTGTCTGTGTGTGTGTGCGTGTGTGTCTGTGTGTGTGTGTATCTTGTACTACGTATTGAACTTGAACTTATTATGGTCTGTTTCTGCTTGTTGACTCATTAAAGGAGCGCTCTATATTTTGGGGGTTGTTGAGTTGATGAGAGCAAACAGCAGGAAGGAGAGCTCTGTGACTGCAGCCATTCTGCTCCGAGGTCGACAAACACTGACACCACTCAGCTCATATACACTCTACACCAACACTCATCAGCAGCTGCTCTTCATCTGTTACAAACATGACTTCTTTATATCAGCATCAGAGGAAACTTTGCAGCATCAGCTCTCTATCCAGTAATCAATGTTCTTTTGCATGACTCTAAAACCATGGAGGCTGATGGGTCCTCATACACACATTATTCAGAGAAAAGAGAGAGGGGTATGTGTGTGTGTGTGTGTAAGGGTTAAGGTATGCTAGGGAATGCATTATGTTAATGTCGGGTCCACACAAAGATAGTGCCAGAAACCTGTGTGTGTGTGTGTGTGTGTGTGTGTGTGTGTGCATGCCTGTGCATGTGTGTGCATGTGCCTGTGTGCCTGTGTGTGTCTGTGTGTGTGTGTGTGTGTGTGTCTGTCTGTGTGTGTGTGTGTGTGTGTGTGTGTGTGTGTGTGTGTGTGTGTGTGTGTGAGGGTGTGTAAGGGTCAATGTTAGGCATTTATTTGTGATGGTTAAGGTTAGGGTAAGGTGCTAGGGAATGCATTATGTCAATGTCGGGTCCACACAAAGATAGTGCCAGAAACCTGTGTGTGTGTGTGTGTGTGTCTGTGTGTGTGTGTGCGTGTGTGTGTTTCAGGGTTAGTGGTCACACCCCCACTGCTAGAGATGGGAGATACGGCTAACGTTAGCTCAACTGCAGGCGTTGGTTGCATGCATGGTTAGTTTCAGTGTCAATGCAGTCTGCTAGTACGGCACGTTTAATGTTCCCAAATCAACAATATCCTCATGTCTGGGTTTTCTTTTTGACACAGGATTCTGTAGAGAAACAGAGCGGGCTTGTCTCTCTTCTGTTTGTGAATCTATTTGAACAACAACTATGTGATATTTTGGCTACTGTGTGGTAAAAGCTGAGCGGAATTGTTCCAGCTGGGCCCTACCATATCACCGTAACATCATGTAGAAAATAGAAATGGGCCTATGAATTTCATTTGTCACATTAAATGGTAGAAGTACAGTTCCAGTGAAATGTTATACCACTAGCTCCTTCAAGGCCATCAGATTGCCATGCCAACTGTCATCAGCAGCTTCTCTTTTTCAGTTTTTAACAAACATGACTGCTTTATCTCATTATCAGAGGAAACTTTGCAACATCAGCTTTCAATCCAGTAATCAATGGGCCTCATTCACCATTCTTAAACCCCACTTACGCACATTTTACGAAGATTCTGACGTTCACTAATGTTTTCTTATCTTGGATTTGTTCTTAGCTAAGAAAAACACTGAAGAGCACTCTTACGCACATTTGATTTTACTCCAAATAATTGGTTACTGCATTTCATTTATTTCTACAGTTGTTTACAATGATAATATTGTACTGTAATGTATTTCTGATCATTTGTTGAGAGGAAAATCACAGTATGCAAAGAAACTTTAACACTGCAATTTACATCAGCAATTAAACTGATTAAATCCTGTATTATTTGGTGATTGATCATGCAATTTATAGATAGCCAAAATGCCAAAATGCAGTGGTGGAATGTAACAAAGTACAAATTCTCCGTTACTGTACCTAAGTACATTTTTCATGGATTTGTACTTTCATTAAGTAGAATCAATAGTGCATACTTTGGACTTTTACTTTGTTACATTTTGCAACATTATCTATACTTTCTTCTCCACTACATTTCTACAACTAAGAACTAGTTAGAACTAAGAACTACTTAGTAAGAACTAAGTACTAAGGCTATCATTGTCAACGTCCACATGGATATTAAAATCACCTACAATAAGTACGTTGTCTGATTTTAGGACTAAACATGATAAAAACTCTGAGAATTCAGATAAAAATTCAGAATATGGACCTGGAGCTAGGTAAATAACAACAAATATAATTGGCTGTACTGATTTCCATGTTGGATGTTGAAGATTAAGAATAAGGCTTTCAAAAGAGTTATAATTTAGTTTAGGATTAATTAACAGGCTTGAATCAAATACGGATATGGAATATGAACTGGATGCTAAATTGACTATGTTTGCAGTCAACTTCTTATTACTTAGGGGATTCACCACTTTGTATGGTCTATTGTTGATTATAACTGGAATATTACTAGTACTACATGTTACCCTGCAGAAAACATTTTCAGATTCATCCACTTGTATAGTGCTATCACTATCAATACCTGGGGGGCATGAATCTGTGATATTTTCAACAGATTAAGACTCTCCAGCTGATCCAGAATGCTGCAGCGCATGTTCGGACAAGAACTAAGAAAAGAGATCATATTTCTCCTGTATTAGCTTCTCTGCATTGGCTTCCTGTAAAATCCAGGATTTAATTTAAAATCCTTCTCCTGACCTACAAAGCCCTAAATGGTCAAGCACCATCATACCTAGAAGAGCTCTTAGTACCTTATTGTCCCACTAGAGCACTGCGCTCCCAGAATGCAGATTTACTTGTGGTTCCTAGAGTCTCTAAAAGTAGAATGGGAGCCAGAGCCTTCAGCTATCAGGCTCCACTCTTATGGAACCAGCTCCCAATCTGGGTTCAAGGGGCAGACACCATCACCACATTTAAGAGTAAACTGAAAACCCTCCTCTTTGATATAGCTTATAGTTAGGGAGTGAGGAGTTGCAGCGTCCGCCTAGACCGGCGGGGCAGGGTGTATAGCTGCAGACACAGCACCCCTGCTTTTCTCTGCTTCTCTTTATAGTCATCAGATTTACCTATCATATCATCAATAATGTAGTGAGTGTAGAGGGAGGCAGGCCAGTACAGCCCGATCCGGCAGGGGAGAGTTCAAGCCCGACCAGGCTCCTCTCTTTAACCTGCCTCTCTTAGTTATGCTATTATAATCCTAGACTGCCGGGGAAGTTCCTTCCTTCCTATGACACAATGAGCTGTTCTCTCATCTCTCTTTTGATTTGTTTCCTTTTGTGTGCATCCTTGTCCCAGAAATGCTTGTTACTAACCTAGCTACTACTAGCTACTAACCTAGTCCTTATGTTTCTTCTTTGCCCAGAATATTGCCTTGGATTAGGGTTGCACCAAGATCTGGGTCTTGGGTGCAGCTGTCGCTGTGGACCGGCTACACCCTGCTACGCTCTGCGATGCCCAGCAGTGTCCAGCTACGTCCACCCATGCCCTGCTGTGCCCTACTATGACATGAACTACTACAACTACCATTGTAGTCACTTTTCCATTATCTTTAATGTGACTATTATCGCCACTTTTCATCACACCCCCAATCGGCACCGTCAGACACCGCCTACCAAGAGTCTGGGTCTGCTGAGGTTTCTTCCTAAAAGGGAGTTTCTCCTCGCCACTGTCGCAATAGCTACTGCTAATGCTTGCTCTTGAGGGAATTACTGTAATTTTTGGGGCTTTGTAAATTATAGAGTGTGGTCTAGACCTACTCTATCTGTAAAGTGTCTCGAGATAACTCTGTTATGATTTGATACTATAAAAAAATTGAATTGAATTGAATTAAATTTCATGGATCCATTTTGTAGTTATTGTATAAATGAAAACCAGTAAAAAATATTTTACAAACCAAACCAAGGGATGGGACACATTCATGCAGAGAAAACATTTAAACTAGAACACAAAAGATAGAGACAGATATTACAGAAACAACAAAGAAATGATGGGAAACAACAAACAGAAATGATGGGAAATAAGACATAAATATAGCCTGGTTGACCCCAGACCCTTTTCCCCAGTAACTGTCAGGGGACATTGGTTTAATAGTTTAACATGTTGTTGTGTCATCTATCAGCTGCTCTTTTTCTGTTTTTTTCTTTTTATCAAACATGACTTTTTTATCTCATCATCAGAGGAAATGTTGCAGCATCAGCTCTCTATCCAGTAATCAATGTCCTTTACACAAGTCTAAAACCACAGAGGCAGATTAAAACACACAGGCCTCTTACTCTTGGCTCTTACTTTCTCTTTTCGCTCTTCTTTTTGTTAATTATATTTTCACTTTTCTTTGCACTCTGTTGCAAAAATCTCTCACCTGCCAAATTTACTCTACGTGCTTCGTCAAGTTTAATGTGACTTTACTTTGCGCTCTAAGTTTTCAACACTTTGCTGCTTTTGGCAAACATACATATGATGATATACACTGAGATAGAGCCAATACTTTTAACCCCATAGAAGCCGGAGAGTTATGGCGAGTAGGGTTACTGTGACATGTCACATGCTCATGCATTTGTATTTATAGTCCATGCATATCTGACTTCATGATGTATCAGCACCTTGATCCCCTGAATCTCCCTGTTTGGGGAAATAACGTTTATATCTTCATCTCTGAAGACAATTCAGGAAAACTACATATAACTACATATAAATATATGATTGTTGCCTACACATACTTGTTCTTTGCTTGTGATGATTGCAGGTTTTTAAATTGAAAAGATGAGCAAACAAACACACCAAGCACTCCCTGCCATGCAGGTGAACACTGAACTGGGGTCCATTCTTCGTACGTTGCTTAAAACATCCAAGATCAAATGACACATCCTAGATGATATCATCGTGCTAATCATGATCTGGCTAATTAGGTTCTTCGAACACACCTGCTGTTGATGATTAGTATAGCTGGATTGAGTTAGTGAGATGATTGCGCGTTCATGCGCTTGTTTAAAAGGGGAGATGTATCGATAGGAGAAACATTGATCAGCAACGCTGCTATTGGCTGCTCACCGTGGCCAAAGAGCGCGTTCAGTTTTTCAACGCAGCAGAGCAAGAACTATTACTGGAATGGTATGCTGAGTTTGAAACAATAATTAAAACGCCAGGGAACACTTCAAAGTCTGCAAAAGCCAGGAGAGAGGGCTGGCAAAAAGTAGCAGACAAATTAAATCCGTAAGTGTTCCATGTTATGGTTATATTACTTATTACAGTATATATTCTTGTATTTTAATAATTTTATAATTGCTTAATGTCAGAGCCAGCTCAGGACCCACTAGAACATGGGAACAAGTAAAAGTGAAGTACAAGAATATTCTTCAAACTGGTAAGCTTTTCTACTTCTACTTTTCAGTCTCTTTAACCCAAAAACATTTTAAATGATGTGTTTGTCTGTTTATAACAGCAACCAAGAAAAAGGCGGAGCATAAAAAAAACAGGTGGTGGTCCTGCACCCCCCACATTATACCCCGGCAGAAGAGCTGGCCCTTGGGCTAAATTCGAACCGACACATTGTGGAGTGCATCCCTGGGGGGCATCCCTTCCTTAGACCTAAAGCCAGGGACCAGTAACACCAACACCTTAATTACGGGAAATGAGTTTTAAATCATCTTGCTACAGTGTAAATAATTTGTTGCTGCATTAAATTAAGTATGTCTATAATCCAAATGGCTGGTACAGTCATTCCAACAGATAAATACTGAGTCAATTGCTTTGACTTGTAAAGGTGAAAACTGCATAACTTAATGTAGTAATGTTTTTGCAATATGTTATTGATCATATTTTTTTTCCTAGTGTAGTTCATTGTAATGCCATTGTGTTCTCTTTTTTTCCGACGAGTCACACTTTTAACGTGTGGCTCCAACAAGTTGATAATGTAGATGAGACCCTCCCGAGAAAAACAATATCTCTCAATCAGTAGATTATCGCGCTGCGCTAAAGGATCCTGTCGATCTCGCAAAACGTGATTGCTTCAAAAAGCTCTTTGAATTATTCTGGCACCTTCAGCAACAGGTTCCTGACGTAAAAACGGACAAGAAATGGCTGCGACAGACTTCCCAAATCACCTCCGTTTATAGCCTATAGCCGGGATCTAATCCTGTTGACATGAAATAAGCCTGCTCGCGAGCAGGTTTAAGATTGCGCACCTGTTGCTATGACAGCAAGTCCAGGATGAGCGTCGAAGAACTAAACAATCCAAGATCATGCCAAATTGCCAACAATCAAATCCAGCTAAGTGAGTTAGCGACGTACGAAGAATGGGCCCCAGGTGTCTGTTCCTGCGTTTATCAGTCTACCCCTGCCTGTGTTTTGCCTGTCAATTTGTTATTTTTGGGTTTCTCCAGTCTTTGTACTGCCGCCTTTTGTTAGTAAATCCCTGAGTTCGACCATCTCCTGCCTGTCTGCCTCCCTCTCCATTTGGGTCCTCATCCTCCCGCTACACACCACAACATGGACAGAGAAACAGTTTAGTGACCGTAGCATATGTGTGATCATGTATTTAGTAAACGTTTAAGTTTCCGTTGAAAGTCAACCACAGAGAATTTATTTTTTGCCGTAATAAATCTTGCATCATTTGAAAGAAACGTAAAGATCTCCGCAAGTGCTTATTTACCCTACAAGTCACAATCCACCTCAAAAAGGCGAATAATGATATAAGATGAGTGAAGCAGTCGCCACGTTCAGTTCAGTTCAAGTTTATTGTCATATGCATATTAGTACGAAGTACCACAGCAATGAAATACAAAGTGCCTTGGCAATCTCTCAGCACCAGTCAATAATAACAATTATAAGAAAACATAAATAGCATTTACAAAAAACATCTAGAAACATCCAAGCACAATAGAAATAGTGACTAAGTTCAGACCACAGCCCTCCTTCCTGTTGTGCGCATTTAGTAGCCTTATCACCTGGGGTAAAAACTATCCCTGAAATGTGTTGTGCGCATTGTGATGCTCTGCAAACGTCTCCCTTATGGAAGGTGGGAGAAGAGACTGCGTGCAGGATGACTAGAATCCTGCAGAATACCTACAGTTGTGCCTTCTTAGTGCTGCGTTTCCAGTAAATGTGTTGGAGCAGTTCAAGCGGATCCCAATGATTTTAGATGCAGTTTTGACTACTTCAATAATTCACACAAAGGGCCCCTGTTGCTGATGTTACTTCCTTCCTCTTCATCAATTGAACATCTCTACATCAATGAGATTGTGGGTTACAGTTTTTTCGATTGCTTAAGCATTATTTTGAAAACTGGGACCGGTTTTTCAGAACACTTCACCCAATCAGCAGAACCCCTCAGATCCTTTGCAAAATGAAACTCTTGCAAAAACTAATTCATAAAAGACATATTTTGTTACCGTATATACAATATATGTATAGTATAATTATAATGTAAATATCACAGTATTTTACTGTTTTAATGTTATACAGGATCATACTGTGGAACGGAGAAAATAATAATATTACAGCCGTATTTGCGAATGTTACAAATTACAGGTATTTACTCTTAATACCAATGCATCTTGAGAAAATTAAGGAAAAGGCGGGAATTACATTGCAGCCATATTACTTTAAATTCAAATAATACAGTATGAAACTGTATGTACAGTAAAACACTGTAACATTTAAAAACAGTATTCTTACTGTAAATAAACAGTAGGGTTAGTGGCAAAGCTGCTGCCAGTATATTACTGTAAATTTACTGTGAAAGGTTTTACAGTGTATGACTTAAATCAGTTTGAACCAGGTACACACTGCTGTTGCTAACCTAAAAAACGTTTAGCAATTCTACTTCTCAGTGATTAGAGTACTGCAAATGAAGTACACAGAGAAAGTGCAAATATACAATAAGTTCACCAACCTCTACACAAGACCAATGCTGCAGACTGACTCTCCATATACCCAAATCAGTCAACATGTCAACATGGAGAATCACAAAAAAACATGTCCCAGTTTTTATACAGCTACTACAGTAGTGTAACAATGTTAGCTCAGCAAACAACAGACAAACATAAAATACTGTATCCAGTACAGGTTACAATTACAGAACAAAACAACAACAATAAACAAACAAAAAGTGAAAAAAACTGAAAATACCATAATATGCCAACCTACGGAAGGTGCTGCATGCCTTGAACGAGGCAGGACTTAAGCTGAACATGCAGAAGTGCAAGTTCAACCAGACTTCTTTGCGGTTCCTAGGCCACACCATATCCAAATAGGGGCTTCACCTAGATCAAGATCAGATCACAGCTGTGGCCAATGCACCTGCATCACATGACACCTCCTCCCTGCGGTCCTTCTTGGGTCTTGCATAATGGTACAGTAAATTTATTCCTGACTTTTCTACTGTTTTTGAACCTCTATGTGAAACACTCAGGGAGTCTACAGAACAGCAGTTCTACTTGACTGCTGAGGCTGAGCATAGTTTCACTAGTATTACAGTTTTTTTTCCAATTGCTAAAACACAATTTTGCAAACTAGGTTGGTTTTATCCTCTCCGTGAACCATCACCTTATCGTGGTGGAGAGGTTTGGGTGTCTCTGTGAACCTGAGGGCTGTGTTGTCTGGAGCTTTGTGCTCCTGGTAGGGTCTCCCAAGGCAAAGTGGTCTCAGGTGAGGGGCCAGACAAAGAATGGTTCAAAAACCCCATGATAGAACGAGGAAGGGATGGAGTGACCCTGCCCGGAGGAAGCCCGGGGCCCCCGTCTGGAGCCAGGCCCAGACGGAGGGCTCTTCGGCGAGCGCCTGGTGGCCGGGTTTGCCACGGAGCCCGGCCGGGCACAGCCCGAACAAGCTACGTGGCACCTCTGTCTCCATCCCATGGGCCCACCACCTGTGGGAGGAACCGCTGGGGGTCCGGTGCGCTGCCACATGGGTGGCAGTGAAGGTCAGGGGGCCTCGACGGACCAGACCCGGGCAGCAGACGCTGGCTTTGGGGGACGTGGAACGTCACCTCTCTGTGGGGAAGGAGCCGGAACTGGTGCGGGAGGTGGACCGCTACCGGTTAGATCTGGTGGGGCTTACCTCTACGCATAGTCTCGGTTCTGGAACCGTACTCCTGGATAGGGGGTTGGACTCTTTTCTTCTCCGGAGTTGCTCAGGGTGTGCGGTGCCGGGCGGGTGTGGGGATACTAACAAGCCCCCGGCTAAGCGCCGCTACGTTGGGAGTTTACCCCGGTGGGCGAGAGGGTCGCCTCCCTACGCCTGCGGGTGGTGGGGGGGAAAACTCTGACTGTTGTTTGTGCATATGCACCAAACAGGAGTTCAGAGTATTCGGCCTTCTTGGAGACCTTGAGTGGAGTCCTGCATGGGGCGCCAGTGGGGGGACTCCATTGTTCTGCTGGGGGGACTTCAACGCGCACGTGGGCAATGATGGAGACACATGGAGAGGCGTGATTGGGAGGAACGGCCTCCCTGATCTAAACCAGAGTGGTTGTTTGTTGTTGGACTTCTGTGCTAGTCATGGATTGTCTATAACAAACACCATGTTCGAACATAGGGATGCTCATAAGTGTACCTGGTACCCAGAGCACCCTAGGCCGAAGGTCAATGATCGATTTTATAATCGTTTCATCTGATCTGAGGCCGTATGTTTTGGACACTCGGGTGAAGAGAGGGGCAGAGCTGTCAACCGATCACCATCTGGTGGTGAGTTGGGTCAGGGGGTGGGGAAGACTCTGGACAGACCTGGTAAGCCCAAAGCGTGTAGTGCGGGTAAATTGGGAACGTCTGGAGGAGGGCCCTGTCCAACGGACTTTCAACTCGCACCTCCAGCGGAGCTTTTCGTGCATCCCTGTGGAGGCTGGGGGGCATTGAACCCTGAGTGGACAATGTTCAAAGTTTCCATTGCTGAAGCTGCGGCGGGGAGCTGGGGTCTTAGGGTCTTAGGTGCCTCAAGGGGCGTTAACCCACGAACACCGTGGTGGACACCGGTGGTGAGGGAAGCCGTCCGACTGAAGAAGGAGTCTTTCCGGGATATGTTATCCCAGAGGACTCCGGAGGCAGTTGCAGGGTACCGAAGGGGCCCGAAGGGCTGCAGCCTCTGCCGTGAAAGAGGCAAAGCAGCGGGTGTGGGAGAAGTTCGGAGAAGACATGGAGAAGGACTTTCGGTCGGCACCAAAGTGCTTCTGGAAAACTGTTCGCCACCTCAGGAGGGGGAAGCGGGGAATCATCCAAGCTGTGTACAGTAAGGATGGGACACTGTTGACCTCAACTGAGGAGGTAATAGGGCGGTGGAAGGAGCACTTTGAGGAACTCCTGAATCCGACTAATACGCCCTCTATGTTAGAGGCAGAGCTGGAGGATGACGGGGGATTGTCGTCGATTTCCCAGGCGGAGGCCACTGATGTAGTCAAACAACTACACAGTGGCAAAGCCCCTGGGATTGATGAGATCCATCCGGAAATGCTCAAGGCTCTGGGTGTGGAGGGGCTGTCCTGGTTGACACGTCTCTTCAACATCGCGTGGAGGTCTGGAACAGTGCCAAAGGAGTGGCAGACTGGGGTGGTGGTTCCCCTTTTTAAAAAGGGGGACCAGAGGGTGTGTGCCAATTACAGGGGTATCACACTTCTCAGCCTCCCTGGTAAAGTCTACTCCAAGGTGCTGGAAAGGAGGGTTCGGCCGATAGTCGAACCTCAGATTGAAGAGGAACAATGCGGATTCCGTCCTGGTCGTGGAACAACGGACCAGCTCTTTACTCTCGCAAGGATCCTGGAGGGGGCCTGGGAGTATGCCCAACCGGTCTACATGTGTTTTGTGGATTTGGAGAAGGCGTATGACCGGGTCCCCCGGGAGATACTGTGGGAGGTGCTGCGGGAGTATGGGGTGAGGGGTCTCTACTCAGGGCCATCCAATCTCTGTACGACCAAAGTGAGAGTTGTGTCCGGGTTCTCGGCAGTAAGTCGGACTTATTTCGGGTGAGGGTTGGCCTCCGCCAGGGCTGCGCTTTGTCACCAATCCTGTTTGTAATATTTATGGACAGGATATCGAGGCGTAGTCGGGATGGGGAGGGGTTGCAGTTCGGTGGGCTGGGGATCTCATCGCTGCTCTTTGCAGATGATGTGGTCCTGATGGCATCATCGGCCTGTGACCTTCAGCACTCACTGGATCGGTTCGCAGCCGAGTGTGAAGCGGTTGGGATGAGGATCAGCACCTCTAAATCGGAGGCCATGGTTCTCAGCAGGAAACCGATGGAATGCCTTCTCCAGGTAGGGAATGAGTCCTTACCCCCAAGTGAAGGAGTTCAAGTACCTTGGGGGTTTTGTTCGCGAGTGAGGGGACAATGGAGCGGGAGATTGGTCGGAGAATCGGCGCAGCGGAGTGCGGTATTACATTCCATCTATCGCACCGTTGTGACGAAAAGAGAGCTGAGCCAGAAGGCAAAGCTCTCGATCTACCGGTCAGTTTTTGTTCCTACCCTCACCTATGGTCATGAAGGCTGGGTCATGACCGAAAGAACGAGATCCAGGGTACAAGCGGCCGAAATGGGTTTCCTCAGGAGGGTGGCTGGCGTCTCCCTTAGAGATAGGGTGAGAAGCTCAGTCATCCGTGAGGAGCTCGGAGTAGAGCCGCTGCTCCTTTGCGTCGAAAGGAGCCAGTTGAGGTGGTTCGGGCATCTGGTAAGGATGCCCCCTGGGCGCCTCCCTAGGGAGGTGTTCCAGGCACGTCCAGCTGGGCGGAGGCCTCGGGGAAGACCCAGGACTAGGTGGAGGGATTATATCTCCAACCTGGCCTGGGAACGCCTCGGGATCCCCCAGTCGGAGCTGGTTAATGTTGCTCGGGAAAGGGAAGTTTGGGGACCCCTGCTGGAGCTGCTCCCCCCGCGACCCGACACCGGATAAGCGGACGAAGATGGATGGATGGATGGATGGTTTTATCAAAATACTTGACACAATTCACAAAACCACATACCCAAACTGCAAAACACACTCGATGGTGTTTCTTACAATACATGTCATTTAGTTGACACTTTTATCCAAAGCGACTTACAATTTCCGCATATTAGAGGTTGCACACCTCTGGAGCAACTGGGGATTAAGTGTCTTGATCAAGAACATAATGTGTGACACAATGGTTGATGTATCACAGTGGGAATACGAACCTGGATCACCCACACCAAAGGCATGGGTCATATCCTCTGCGCCATCACCATCCCTGATTGCAAGCCTCCTACAGCGCCAAACCAGGCAGCTAACCCTAACCTTAACACTAAACATAACCATTGCCGCGCTGCCTGGGAGGAGACGTTGGGGGGCAAAAAACACCAAAGACCGCAAAATACCTCATATATGTCCTGCAAAATGAAGCACTGCAACCCAAACTACATATTGCATTATCAAAATCAAACTTTTGCACCAAATGGGACACACTTCAATCATATTACACACACACACACACACACACACACACACACACACACACACACACACACACACACTTCATTCATATTACCAGATTTTTGTCTAACCAACTACACACTGTTGGGCATTATGAAAAGCACTGTCATCTTTAGTATGCTTTGGCATAGTACTAAAATATTTCAAATTGTAGAAAATTCTTCAGGTTGTTCACATGCACAAAAACATTTACAGATACACACACACAGACATGCACACACACACACACACACACACACACACACACACACACACAGACACACACACACATACACACACACACACACACACACACACACACACACAGCTGTGCCAAAGAAATCTGAGCTTCATGTTACAATCCAGTCCTTGTCTTGATTCTCCAGCAGGTGGCAGTGTTTGGCAGTGTTTTAAAGTGACTTTAACCTTTGACACTGAAATCAGAAAACTATGGAAACATCAGCTGCTACAGCTCCACTTTACATCTTGTGTTTACCAGAGATGTGCTCACAGGTTTCTCCACATAAATCATTCAGCATGACAAAAAGCATAAATAATGACTCCAGAAATTTGGCGTTTCTTTTGCTTGAAGTTTTTCCTCGCCACCGTTGCACTAAATGCTCGCTCTTGGGGGAATTACTGGAATTGTTGGGTCTTTGTATATTATAGAGTGTAGTCTAGACCTACTCTATCTGTAAAGTATCCTGACATAAATATTGTTATGATTTGATACTATAAATAAAATTTAATTGAGGTGGTTTGGGCATCTGGTAAGGATGCCCCCTGGGCGCTCCCTAGGGAGGTGTTCCAGGCACGTCCAGCTGGGAGGAGGTCTCAGGGAAGACCCAGGACTAGGTGGAGGTACGTCCAGCTGGGAGGAGGCCTCGAGGAAGACCCAGGACTAGGTGGAGGCATGTCCAGCTGGGAGGAGGCCTCAGGGAAGACCCAGGACTAGGTGGAGGTACGTCCAGCTTGGAGGAGGTCTCAGGGAAGACCCAGGACTAGGTGGAGGTACGTCCAGCTTGGAGGAGGTCTCAGGGAAGACCCAGGACTAGGTGGAGGGATTATATCTCCAACCTGGCCTGGGAACGCCTCGGGATCCCCCAGTTAGAGCTGGTTAATGTGGCTAGGGAAAGGGAAGTTTGGGGTACCCTGCTGGAGCTGCTGCCCCCGCAACCCAACCCCGGATAAGCGGACGAAGATGCATGAATTTTTCGTTGACATTTTTTTGAAAAACCTGGAACTTTTTCCGATGTTTGATGCTTTTTCATGTACAGTTCTGTTTTTGAATTTTGATGCTTTTTTCTACATTTTTGTCCGCTTTTTCGACACTGTCGTTTTTTTAACTTTATTTCATAAAAATGACTCAAACCGATTATTAATAAAAAAAATTTGAGATTCATTTTTTAGTAGACAATTTATACATTAATCTTTGCAGGTCTAACCTGCAGTTATTGATCAATGATGAATAATCAATCTGTTATCAAACCCAAACTCAATCTGCAGATTGCTTTTTACAGTTTTCAGTATTGATCCAGAGGAGAATTCTGCAGAATTTATCAGACAGTTTTTCTGCTCGGGGAGGAGATCTTTTAACATTCTGAGTTTTATTCATCAACAGTGTTGTGTACACAAGTACTAAACATATTACTTTTAACAGAACTCAGTGATGAGCTAATGGACATTCAGTCTGCCCTCTGAACTCAGAAAATGTCTGAAAATAGCTTAAAACTTAAACTGTGATAAATTAAAATATGTTGAAGATATCCCAAATCCGAAACATACGCTATCGCTTTGAGGTATTTTTGATTGTTTAAAGTTTAAATTAAGTCTCTAGCTGAAAATATGTGGAAGGAGTAGCATTTTAAAGTTGATTAAGTTGAAGAGGATTCGAAGATTCTTACCATCGGGTTTCATTGTAAAAAAAAAAGTTGAAAAAGCTTAATATTTTAAAATGTAGGGGTAGGAATCTCTTGGCACCTCATGATTTGATTCCGATTCAGAGGCCAATGATTCGATTCTAAACCGATTATCGATGCATCTCGATGCAAAATATTTTTTTAAAAATATACATATAAATCTGAGTTTGTCAGAGTCAGAGTTTGCTAATCACTTCCTAGACAAAGCCAAACAAAGCTTAGATTTTGACATATATTTGTCACACACAAGTTTTAATGAAATGTTTTGTCTACTGAGGTTTTTATGGTGTAGTCATTCCGAGCTTACGCCTTAAACATGCTTGTGAAAGTCCCCTTCTCTCCAAGTAATCTTCCATGTCAAAGGCTCAGTCATGTTAAAGGTGGAGAATTGGCTTCTTAGAACATGAAACATGAGCTGGTCACATGTCATGTGATAAAGTAGATCAACAGCCTATATGTGTTTTCCCTAATTATTTTATGCATTTCTTGTTAGATCATGTGTATAATATACTAAATTTAATTTTAATCAGAATGGAGCAACAAATCGTTCTAGAGAGAATCGCGATGGATCTAAGAATCGATTATTTTTCCCACCCCTATTAAAATGTATAAGAGGTAGAAACAAGTAAAATCCTATCCACAATGTCCTTAAAGAGCTGAACTTTTTAAAATGGGAATGGTTTATGTAGCTGAACATATGCAGAAGACCAAAAACGTGTGGAAGAAATCAGATTAATAACAATAATAAAGATTGAGATAACAATAGTGTGAATTCTTACCATCAACAGGTTTTAAAGGTTGTTTTTGGTCCAAAAACACAGACGTCCTGTACAAAAAGGGCCAAAGCCGTCTCCACCTGCTGAGAAGGCTGAAGTCCTGTGGTTTGTGCAGGACTTTGTTAAAAACATTTTACGACTCTGTGGGTGCATCTACAAACTTTTCTGCAGTAGCTTGCTGGGGAGCTGGGAGCACAGAGAGGGACAGGAAAAGACTAAACAGACTGGTGAAGAGGCTAGCTCTGTTCTGTTCTACCCTCTGGACACCATAGAGGAGGTGGGGGAGAGGAGGATGTTAGCCAGGCTGGCCTTCATTCAGCAGCAGTCAGATTCTTTAATTCAACATCATAAAGTAGCACTGCTAGCTAATGCAACATCATAATGTAGCACTGCTAGCTGTTTCTGTAACATGAGCCATCACTGGACAATATCCTGCACTATGCATATTTATTTATTTATCACTCTTTGTTACCTCCAACTGTGTGTAGCAGAGTTAATAATTCCACTTGCCATTAAAATGTAACTTTTCATTTGGCTAGTTGCCATATGAGACAGGCTTTTTCTGTAACATGAGCACCATCTATTGGTGCTGTTCTGCAGACTTTAGGGTAAATTCCTACACACTTATCACCAGTCTGCAGTAGCCTGTTTCATGGAAAGTCGCATATACTGAGCTCACCTGTTAAGGTAAATGTGTTCATTGTGATAATGTTATGTAGTATATGATGTGCATGTAGTATATCCACACAGGAGGTCTCACATTTTATATTAGAGACCAGTTTTGTTTTTTTTCTTTTGTTTTAGCTTAAATGAAAAAGCTTTCTACGTTGTGCTAGCTTGCTAGTTTGGTTAGCCTAGCTTGATAACCTACCTTTTATGATACAACCATGGCAACAGTAAACTGAATAATTTCTGTTTTCACTTTAGCTAACTGGAGCTCTTTATAGTGATGAATGTGATTGTGAGACACTCTTCTGCTGTTTACCAGAATAAATGGTTGTGACAGGCAATGAAGACTGACGGCTCCGTCTGTAACACAACACAACGCAAGAGCGAGAGAACACAACCGCTACATGTGCAATATGTCATCTCTAGTCACCAGCACCTTATTACTCCTCTGTATATCTGTGTATATATAATGTATGTTTATATAAGGATGTTTATTGTGTAAATATGTCTGTTTTTTATTACTATTATTATTAAAAATGATTCATATTAACTGTTCATATACTTCATGTATGTATATCCATCCATCCATCCATCCATCCATCTTCGTCCGCTTATCCGGTGTCGGGTCGCGGGGGGAGCAGCTCCAGCAGGGGACCCCAAACTTCCCTTTCCCGAGCAACATTAACCAGCTCCGACTGGGGGATCCCGAGGCGTTCCCAGGCCAGGTTGGAGATATAATCCCTCCACCTAGTCCTAGGTCTTCCCCGAGGCCTCCTCCCAGCTGGGCGTGCCTGGAACACCTCCCTAGGGAGGCGCCCAGGGGGCATCCTTACCAGATGCCCGAACCACCTCAACTGGCTCCTTTCGACGCAAAGCAGCAGCGGCTCTACTCCGAGCTCCTCACGGATGACTGAGCTTTTCACCCTATCTCTAAGGGAGACGCCAGCCACCCTCCTGAGGAAACCCATTTCGGCCGCTTGTACCCTGGATCTCGTTCTTTCGGTCATGACCCAGCCTTCATGACCATAGGTGAGGGTAGGAACAAAAACTGACCGGTAGATCGAGAGCTTTGCCTTCTGGCTCAGCTCTCTTTTCGTCACAACGGTGCGATAGATGGAATGTAATACCGCACCCGCTGCGCCGATTCTCCGACCAATCTCCCGCTCCATTGTCCCCTCACTCGCGAACAAAACCCCAAGGTACTTGCCCTGCTGCGTCCTGCTGAACCCTGCAGCTTCCTGCTGAACCCTGCAGCTTCCCGCTACATCCAGTCACTGTTCCATTATTAATGTGACTATTATCGCCACTGTTCATCACACCCCCAACCGGCCCGTCAGACACCTCCTACCAAGAGCCTGGGTCTGTCCGAGGTTTCTTCCCAAGAGGGAGTTTTTCCTCGCCACTGTCGCACTGCTTGCTCTTGAGGGAATTACTGGAATTGTTGGAATTGTTGGTTGCTTTGTAAATTATAGAGTGTGGTCTAGACCTACTCTATCTGTAAAGTGTCTCGAGATAACCTATGTTATGATTTGATACTATAAATAAAATTGAATTGAATTGAATTGAACTCCTTCACTTGGGGTAAGGACTCATTCCCTACCTGGAGAAGGCATTCCATCGGTTTCCTGCTGAGAACCATGGCCTCAGATTTAGAGGTGCTGATCCTCATCCCAACCGCTTCACACTCGGCTGCGAACCGATCCAGTGAGTGCTGAAGGTCACAGGCCGATGATGCCATCAGGACCACATCCTCTGCAAAAAGCAGCGATGAGATCCCCAGCCCACCGAACTGCAACCCCTCCCCACCCCGACTACGCCTCGATATCCTGTCCATAA
The DNA here is from genome assembly GCA_025617405.1 of Perca schrenkii. NCBI lineage: Eukaryota > Metazoa > Chordata > Actinopteri > Perciformes > Percidae > Perca > Perca schrenkii. The sequence continues at coordinate 44,947,997 of CM046787.1, forward strand.
ATATTACAAACAGGATTGGTGACAAAGCGCAGCCCTGGCGGAGGCCAACCCTCACCTGAAACAAGTCCGACTTACTGCCGAGAACCCGGACACAGCTCTCACTTTGGTCGTACAGAGATTGGATGGCCCTGAGTAGAGACCCCCTCACCCCCATACTCCCGCAGCACCTACCCACAGTATCTCCCGGGGGACCCGGTCATACGCCTTCTCCAAATCCACAAAACACATGTAGACCGGTTGGGCATACTCCCAGGCTCCCTCCAGGATCCTTGCGAGAGTGAAGAGCTGGTCCTTTGTTCCACGACCAGGGACGGAATCCGCATTGTTCCTCCTCAACCCGAGGTTCGACTATCGGCCGAACCCTCCTTTCCAGCACCTTGGAGTAGACTTTACCAGGGAGGCTGAGAAGTGTGATACCCCTGTAATTGGCACACACCCTCTGGTCCCCCTTTTTAAAAAGGGGAACCACCACCCCAGTCTGCCACTCCTTTGGCACTGTTCCAGACTTCCATGCAATGTTGAAGAGACGTGTCAACCAGGACAGCCCCTCCACACCCAGAGCCTTGAGCATTTCTGGATGGATCTCATCAATCCCCGGGGCTTTGCCACTATGTAGTTGTTTGACTACATCAGTGACCTCTGCCTGGGAAATCGACGACAATCCCCCGTCATCCTCCAGCTCTGCCTCTAACATAGAGGGCGTATTAGTCGGATTCAGGAGTTCCTCAAAGTGCTCCTTCCACCGCCCTATTACCTCCTCAGTTGAGGTCAACAGTGTCCCATCCTTACTGTACACAGCTTGGATGGTTCCCCGCTTCCCCCTCCTGAGGTGGCGAACAGTTTTCCAGAAGCACTTTGGTGCCGACCGAAAGTCCTTCTCCATGTCTTCTCCAAACTTCTCCCACACCCGCTGCTTTGCCTCTTTCACGGCAGAGGCTGCAGCCCTTCGGGCCCTTCGGTACCCTGCAACTGCCTCCGGAGTCCTCTGGGATAACATATCCCGGAAAGACTCCTTCTTCAGCCGGACGGCTTCCCTGACCACCGGTGTCCACCACGGTGTTCGTGGGTTACCGCCCCTTGAGGCACCTAAGACCCTAAGACCACAGCTCCTCGCCGCAGCTTCAGCAATGGAAACTTTGAACATTGCCCACTCGGGTTCAATGCCCCCAGCCTTCACAGGGATGCACGAAAATCTACGCCGGAGGTGCGAGTTGAAAGTCCGTTGGACAGGGGCCTCCTCCAGACGTTCCCAATTTACCCGCACTACACGTTTGGGCTTACCAGGTCTGTCCAGAGTCTTCCCCCACCCCCTGACCCAACTCACCACCAGATGGTGATCGGTTGACAGCTCTGCCCCTCTCCTCACCCGAGTCCAACAACAAACAACCACTCTGGTTTAGATCAGGGAGGCCGTTCCTCCAATCACGCCTCTCCAGGTGTCTCCATCATTGCCCACGTGCGCGTTGAAATCCCCCAGCAGAACAATGGAGTCCCCCACTGGCGCCCCATGCAGGACTCCACTCAAGGTCTCCAAGAAGGTTTGGTGCATATGCACAAACAACAGTCAGAGTTTTCCCCCCCACAACCCGCAGGCGTCCCTCTCGTCCACCGGGGTAAACTCCAACGTAGCGGCGCTCAGCCGGGGGCTTGTTAGTATCCCCACACCCGCCCGGTGCCGCACACCCTGAGCAACTCCGGAGAAAAAAAGAGTCCAACCCCTATCCAGGAGTACGGTTCCAGAACCGAGACTGTGCGTAGAGGTAAGCCCCACCAGATCTAACCGGTAGCGCTCCACCTCCCGCACCAGTTCCGGCTCCTTCCCCCACAGAGAGGTGACGTTCCACGTCCCCAGAGCCAGCGTCTGCTGCCCTGGTCTGGTCCGTCGAGGCCCCTGACCTTCACTGCCACCCATGTGGCAGCGCACCTGACCCCAGCGGTTCCTCCCACAGGTGGTGGGCCCATGGGCTGGAGAGATGGGAGCCACGTAGCTTGTTCGGGCTGTGCCCGGCCGGGCTCCGTGGCAAACCCGGCCACCAGGCGCTCGCCGACGAGCCCGCCGTCTGGGCCTGGCTCCAGACGGGGGCCCCAGGCTTCCTCCGGGCAGGGTCACTCCATCTCTACCTCGTTTCTTCATTGGGGTTTTTGAACCATTCTTTGTCTGGCCCCTCACCTGAGACCACTTTGCCTTGGGAGACCCTACCAGGAGCACAAAGCTCCAGACAACACAGCCCTCAGGTTCACAGAGACACACAAACCTCTCCACCACGATAAGGTGATGGTTCAAGGAGAAGTATGTATATATATATATATATATATATATAGATATATCTTCAGGTACTGAGGAGCTGTTGGACCAGAGGTCAGAGGTGTTCCACAGGACAAGCTTCTCCTCACCAACAGATCTGGAGATCAGGCAGGAGTTGGTGTTCTTGGGAAGGCTGAAGGTGTAAGAGTCTCTTTCCCATCGGTTGAAGATCCGTTCTTGAGCATGGATATAGTTGATGAGAGCAAACAGCAGGAAGGAGAGCTCTGTGACTGCAGCCATTCTGCTCCGAGGTCGACAAACACTGACACCACTCAGCTCATATACGCTCTACACCAACCCTCATCAGCAGCTGCTCTTTATCTGGTATCACACATGACTTCTTTATATCATCATCAGAGGAAACATGGCAGCATCAGCTCTCTATCCAGTAATCACTGTCCTTTGACTGTAAAACCACAGAGGCTGACGTGTATTCATACACAAATTATTCAGAGAGGAGAGAGATTGTAGGCCTAACATGAGATTAAAAAGACTTACAGGGCCCTTAATCATCAGTGTTTCCCACACATAGACTAATTTCTGGCAGTGCACAACACAATCAACACCGGCCGCCACGTATAGCACACACAAACACACACACACACACACACACACACACAAACACACATACAAGTGCACACACACACAGACGCGCACACACACACACACACACAAACACACACACACACACACACACACACACACACACACACAAACATACACAGACAAACACACATATACACACACACAGTATTGTATGTGTGTCTGTTGTTTGCTGAGCTAACAGTGTTATACTACTGTAGTAGCATGAAAACTGGGCCATGTTGACATGTTGACTGATTTGGGTATATGGAGAGTCAGTCTGCAGCATTGGAGTTTGGTGAACTTATTGTATATTTGTACTTTTTCTGTGTACTTCACTTACCGTACTCTAATCACTGAGAAGTAGAATTGCTAAACATGTTTTAGGTTAGCAACAGCAGTGTGTAACTGGTTCAAACTGAACTAAGTCACATGAAACATGTGTTTCATACGGTAACAAAATATGGTATGCTTTTTGAGGTGGATTGTGACTTGTAGGGTAAATCTTGTGTGTGTGTGTGTGTGTGTGTGTGTGTGTGCACGGTGTGTCCAGCAGGGGGCAGTAGCTGCATGGACATTTAAAATGAACATCAACTGACTGACAATTAAGTTAGTTTAAAAGCAACATAGAAATACACAAAACTCAACAATAACACACAAAGGAACTCTTTAAACACAGGTAGAGGGCAGGTTGGGGTTCAGGTAGGGGGGCAGATGTGGTGAAAATGGGTGAATTAAGGGTTTATTTCAACCAAACCAGAGTGGTGATTGTTGGAACAGTGGAAAGATGAACCAAGACGGCTTTTGGTAGTTTTATTTAGTTTCTGTCCACTTTGAATGAAGTGTGTTTTATGATGATAAAAGTCTTGATTATTTACATGGAGTCTGGTGGAGATATGCTGGCTCTATACACGCTAAAAGTCCTGATTATTTACATGGAGTCTGGTGGAGATATGCTGGCTCTACACACGCTAAAAGTCCTGATTATTTACATGGATTCAGGTGGAGTTTGGTGATGGTGATTTTGGGGCTGTTTCATGTTAAACTAAAAGGATCTTACTCTCACAATATGACATCACACAGAGCTTCTTTCTTACTATTCTGTCTGTCTTTATGTTTATGTTTATGTTTGTCTTTCTCTCTCTCTCTCTCTATCTCTCTCTCTCTCTCTCTCTCTCTCTATATATATATATATATATATATATATATATATATATATATATATATATATATATATATATATATATACATATATATAG
>CM046787.1:44957142-44959642 GCA_025617405.1 Perca schrenkii
TTGTTAAGTACATAATTCCATATGTGTTCATTCATAGTTTTGATGCCTTCAGTGAGAATCTACAATGTAAATAGTCATGAAAATAAAAAGGAAACGCATTGAATGAGAAGGTGTGTCCAAACTTTTGGCCTGTACTGTATATATATATTAATCTGAGCAGTTACCTGTCAGATTAATTAATCTGAGCAGTTACCTGTCAGATTATATATATATATATATATATATATATATATATATATATATATATATATAGTACAGGCCAAAAGTTTGGACACACTTTCTCATTCAATGCGTTTTCTTTTGTTTTCATGACTATTTACATTGTAGATTCTCACCGAAGGCATCAAAACTATGAATGAACACATATGGAATTATGTACTTAACAAAAAAGTGTGAAATAACTGAAAACATGTCTTATATTTTAGATTCTTCAAAGTAGCCACCCTTTGCTTTTTTATTAATAAGGGAAATAATTCCACTAATGAACCCTGACAAAGCACACCTGTGAAGGTAAAACCATTTCAGGTGACTACCTCATGAAGCTCATTGAGAGAACACCAAGGGTTTGCAGAGTTATCAAAAAAAGGAAAGGGTGGCTACTTTGAAGAATCTAAAATATAAGACATGTTTTCAGTTATGTGAAGGTGTGTCCAAACTTTTGGCCTGTACTGTATATATATATATATATATATATATATATATATAATCTATGGTGGTAAAGGTGTGGAGCAGTTACCTGTCAGATTAATATATTTATATATATATATATATATATATATATATATATATATATATATATATATATATATATATATATATATATATATATATATATATATATATATATAATAATAATAATAATAATAATAATATATAATAATCTATGGTGGTAAAGGTGAGGAGCAGTTACCTGTCAGATTAATATATATATATATATATATAATAATCTGTGGTGGTAAAGGTGTGGAGCAGTTACCTGTCAGATTATATATATATAATAATCTATGGTGGTAAAGGTGTGGAGCAGTTACCTATCAGATTAATATATATATATAATAATCTGTGGTGGTAAAGGTGTGGAGCAGTTACCTGTCAGATTATATATATATATATATATATATATATATATATATATATATATATATATATATATATATATATATATATATATATATATATATATATATATCTGTGGTGGTAAAGGTGGGGCAGTTACCTGTCAGATTTAATATATATATATATATATACAGTAGCCAAAAGTTTGACACACCTCTCATTCAATGCGTTTCTTTATTTTTCATGACTATTTACATTGTAGATTCGACTGAAGGCATCAAAACTATGAATGAACACATATGGAATTATGTACTTAACAAAAGTGTGAAATCTGAAAACATGTCTATATTAGATTTTTCCAAGTAGCCACTCTTTACTTTTTTTATTAATAAGGGAAATAATTCCACTAATGAACCCTGACAAAGCACACCTGTGAAGGTAAAACCATTTCAGGTGACTACCTAATGAAGCTCATTGAGAGAACACCAAGGGTTTGTAGAGTTATCAAAAAAAAGGACAGGGTGGCTACTTTGAAGAATCTAAAATACAAGACATGTTTTCAGTTATGTGAAGGTGTGTCCAAACTTTTGGCCTGTACTGTATATATATATATATATATATATATATATATATAATCTATGGTGGTAAAGGTGTGGAGCAGTTACCTGTCAGATTAATATATTTATATATATATATATATATATATATATATATATATATATATATATATATATATATATATATATATATATATATATATATATATATATATATATATAATAATAATAATAATAATAATAATATATAATAATCTATGGTGGTAAAGGTGAGGAGCAGTTACCTGTCAGATTAATATATATATATATATATATAATAATCTGTGGTGGTAAAGGTGTGGAGCAGTTACCTGTCAGATTATATATATATAATAATCTATGGTGGTAAAGGTGTGGAGCAGTTACCTATCAGATTAATATATATATATAATAATCTGTGGTGGTAAAGGTGTGGAGCAGTTACCTGTCAGATATATATATATATATATATATATATATATATATATATATATATATATATATATATATATATATATATATATATATAATCTGGTGGTAAAGGTGAGCAGTTATATGTTAGATTAATATATATCTATATAATCTGTGGTGGTAAAGGTGTGGAGCAGTTACCTGTCAGATTAATATATATATATATATATATATACAGTAAAGGCCAAAAGTTTGGACACACCCTCTCATTCAATGCGTTTCCTTTTTATTTTCATGACTATTTACATTGTAGATTCGCACTGAAGGCATCAAAACTATGAATGAACACATATGGAATTATGTACTTAACAAAAAAGTGTGAAATAACTGAAAACATGTCTTATATATTAGATTTTTCCAAGTAGCCACTCTTTACTTTTTTATTAATAAGGGAAATA
>CM046787.1:44962142-44967142 GCA_025617405.1 Perca schrenkii
CAGAATCAGAAAAGCTTTATTGCCAAGTACATTTTTTACACATACAAGGAATTTGTTTTGGTGTTGTAGGTGCATGTCACACATTATCTAAAATAAGTTAAACAAACAGGTTAACAGAACAGACAATATAAGTATAAATATATAAATATATGTGTATATGTACACACACAGGATGTAACATAATAAAATAAGAGTAACAGTTAAGATAAAAAAGAGCAGATTAAGTACAGTGGCATGTAGAGCCAGAGGTGGGTGTGGAGAGAGTCAGGGTGGGTTCCGGGCCTTGTTAATAAGGCTAGTGGCGGAGGGGAAAAAGCTGTCCTTGTGACGTGAGGTCTTGGTCCTGATGGACCTCAGCCTCCTGCCAGAGGGGAGTAGCTCAAAGAGTTTGTGTCCGGGGCTGGGAGGGGTCAGCCACAATCTTTCCAGCACGCTTCAGAGTCCTGGTGGCGTAAAGGTCCTGGAGCGGTGGGAGATTGCAGCCAATCACCTTCTCAGCTGACCGAATGACACGCTGCAGTCTGCCCTTGTCCTTGGCAGTGGCAGCAGCGTACCAGATGGTGATGGAGGATGTGAGGATGGACTCAATGATGGCTGTGTAGAAGTGCACCATCATTGTCTTTGGCAGGCTGAATTTCTTCAGCTGCCGCAGGAAGTACATCCTCTGTTGTGCTTTCTTGACGAGGGAGCTGATGTTCAGCTCCCACTTGAGGTCCTGGGAGATTGTAGTTCCCAGGAAGCGGAAAGACTCCACAATGTTAATTGTGGAGTCACTGGGTGTGATAGGGGCAGGTGGGGCAGAATTCTTCCTGAAGTCCACAACCATCTCCACTGTCTTTAGAGCGTTGAGCTCTAGGTTGTTTTGCTTGCACCAGGTCACCAGGTGGTCAGCCTCCGACCTGTAGGCGGACTCTTCACCATCAGAGATGAGTCCGATGAGGGAGGTGTCATCCGCGAACTTTAGAAGCTTGACAGACTGGTGACTGGAAGTGCAGCTGTTGGTGTACAGGGAGAAGAGTAGAGGAGAAAGAACACAGCCCTGAGGGGATCCGGTGCTGATGGTCTGTGAGTCGGAGATGTCTTTCCCCAGCTTCACATGCTGCTTCCTGTCAGACAGGAAGTCAGTGATCCACCTGCAGGTGGAGTCAGGCACACCAAGCTGGGAGAGCTTCTCCTGGAGCAGAGCTGGGATGATGGTGTTGAAGGCAGAGCTGAAGTCCACAAACTTGATCCTGGCGTAGGTTCCTGCAGAGTCCAGGTGCCGGAGGATGTAGTGGAGGGCCAGGTTGACTGCATCATCTACAGACCTATTGGCTCTGTAGGCAAACTGCAGGGGGTCCAGGAGGGTGTCGGTGATGGCTTTTAGGTGTGAAAGCACAAGGCGCTCAAAGGACTTCATAACCACAGAGGTCAGGGCGACGGGTCTGAAGTCATTAAGTCCTGTGGTCCTTGGCTTCTTGGGAACGGGGATGATTGTTGAGGTCTTGAAGCAGGCTGGCACGTGACATGTCTCCAGCGAGGTGTTGAAAATGTCTGTGAACACCGGAGACAGCTGGTCAGCACAGTGCTTCAAGCTGGATGGGGAGACAGCATCCGGTCCAGCAGCTTTCCTGGGGTTCTGTCTCCTGAACAGTCTGTTGACGTCTTTCTCATTGATGGAGAGAGTCGTCGCTGAGGTGGGTGGGGAGGTGGAGGGGGGGGACCTTTAGGGGGGGGGAGGTGGAGGTGATGCACTGTAGCTGTAGCTGTTGGGAGGTGTCGCGGGGGATGGAATCAGGGAAGACCCTTTGTTGGGAGGTGTTGAGGGGGATGGTTACAGGACCGACCCTTTGTCCTTCAAAGCGACAGTAGAACTCATTAAGTTCGTTGGCTAGGCGTCGGTCGTTGGTGGAGTGGGAGACTTTAGGCTTGAAGCTGGTGATCTGTTTAAGCCCTCTCCAGACAGAAGCAGAGTTGTTTGCTGAGAACTGGTTTCGGAGTTTCTCAGAGTACCGTTTTTTAGCCTCTTTTACCGCCTTGCTAAACTTGTACTTTGCTACTTTAAGTCTGTTTTTGTCTCCACTCCTGAACGCCTCTGCCTTGTACAACCTTAGCCTTCTGAGTTTGGCTGTGAACCAGGGTTTGTCATTGTTGAAACTCACCCTGGTGCATGATGGAACACAGCAGTCCTCACAGAAGCTGATGTATGACGTCACAGCCTCTGTGTACCCATCCAGAATGTTGGTAGCAGTCCTGAACACATCCCAGTCAGTAGAGTCCAAGCACGTCTGTAGATCCTCCACAGCTACACTGGTCCACTTCCTTGATGTCCTCACAACAGGTTTGCAGAGCTTTAGTTTCTGCCTGTAGGTGGGGATCAGGTGGACCATGACATGGTCAGAGTGTCCAAGTGCAGCACGGGGGACGGCGTGAAAAGCATCCCTGACTGTGGTGTAACAGTGATCCAGAATGTTCTCCTCTCTAGTCGGGCATTTAATATGCTGTCTGTATTTAGGTAGTACATGAGTGAGGTCTCCTTTGTTAAAGTCACCAAGGACAATAACTAGGGAGTCCGGGTTGGTCCGCTCCACACATAGTATCTGGTCGGCAAGCATGCGCTGTGCGACCTGCACGTTGGCCTGCGGCGGGATGTAAGCACCGACCAGAATGAATGAATGGCTTACAGTTTATGATGTAAGATTCCAGTTCAGGAGAACAATACTGTTGGATCACTGTCACGTCGTTGCACCAACCGCTATTGATGTAGAAACAGATTCCTCCACCTTTAGTTTTGCCGGAGAGGTCCGTGTCTCTGTCCGCTCTGTAGAGTTGGAAGCCTGCCAGCTGCAGCGCAGAGTCCGGTATTAATCCACAGAGCCACGTCTCCGTGAAGCACAAAACAGCAGATGAAGAAAAGTCCCTGTTTCCAACCAACAGCAGTTGTAATTCCTCCAGTTTGTTGGGCAGTGAGCGCACGTTAGAGAGAAATGTGCCCGGTAACGGTGTGCGTAATCCTCGCTGGCGGAGACGCACAAGCGCACCAGCCCGTTTCCCTCTCCTCCGGCGTTTCACTGCGTGAGCAAAGGTGAGCGCACCTTTGACTAGAATGTCCACAATTTCCAGTGAAGGGAGAAGAAAAGTAGGAAATAAATCCTCTGGCGTTGTTCCCCTGATGTTAAAGAGCTCTTCTCTGGAGAAAGCGATCCGGGTATCATCGCAAAAAACAAAGTTAAAACACAAAACAAAACAAAACAACACGCACAATCACACCGAGTCGACCGTCTGCGGCGCCATCTTGGTATCAAGATGTGTATGTGAGAGAGAGAGTGTGTGTGTGTGTGTGTGTGTGTGTGAAAGAGCAAGAGTGTGTGTGTATGTGAGAGAGAGAGTGTGTGTGTGTGTGTGTGTGTGTGTGTGTGTGTGTGTGTGTACCTGCGGGGCTGGAGACAGTGATAATGCGTCCTCTAGCGTGGCGTAGCAGCGGCAGGAAGGTCTGTGTGACGCTCAGAGTCCCGAAGAAGTTGACCTCCATGCAGCCGCGGAAGTTTGACATCAGCGACAGCTCGACGTCTCCGAAGTTCACACACACACCGGCGTTGTTCACCAAACCCCACAGACCTGCCGGACACACACACACACACACACACACACACACACACACACACACCGAACATAACAGGTGTGTTTGTACAATCAATAACTGACACTAAAAAAGATTATTTTTCTTTTTGACTGTTCTTTCTATCTGAAGTCTCTTTTATATAGACCTTAGTGGTCCCCTAATACTGTATCTGAAGTCTCTTTTATATAGACCTTAGTGGTCCCCTAATACTGTATCTGAAGTCTCTTTTATATAGACCTTAATGGTCCCCTAATACTGTATCTGAAGTCTCTTTTATATAGACCTTAGTGGTCCCCTAATACTGTATCTGAAGTCTCTTTTATATAGACCTTAGTAGTCCCCTAATACTGTATCTGAAGTCTCTTTTATATAGACCTTAGTAGTCCGCTAATACTGTATCTGAAGTCTCTTTTATATAGACCTTAGTGGTCCCCTAATACTGTATCTGAAGTCTCTTTTATATAGACCTTAGTGGTCCCCTAATACTGTATCTGAAGTCATGATGTCTCTCTCTCTCATGAGGGGGCCAAATTCTCTGGGCGGGCAAAGCAGAGAAAGGGGAAGTAACTTTGCTCCTTATGACCTCATAAGGAGAAGATTCCTGATTGGTCCATCTGAGCTTTCATTTTCTCAAAGGCAGAGCAGGATACCCAGGGCTCGGTTTACACCTATCACCATTTCTAACCACTGGGGGACCATAGACAGGCTGGGGGAACTCATATTAACGTTAAAAAACCTCATAAAGTGACATTTTCATGCCATGGGACCTTTAAAATCCTGCTTTCATGTTTACACATCAGTAACTGTGATCCAGTATGTTAAACATTCACATTTAACCCATTCTCCTGGTTCTAGTCCTGTACTTTTACTTCTAATACAGAATATTACACTGTGTATATATGTAGAGTATATTTACAGTGTGCTTATATATAGAGTATATTACAGTGTATTTATATGTCCTACAGTTCCCTCTGACTGCAGATAAGATAAGACGCTGCTACACAAATACTGCAGCGTGCCAACACAATCAGATACACACTCTCTCTCCCTCTCCCTGACCCCCTCCCCCTCTCTCTCTGCAAGTGTAAACTCATGGTTGTAATGTGAGCCGCTGTGGGAGCTTTCTTTAGCCCTCCACGGTTCCAGAGATAATAAAAGATAGCCAGGAAAAGAACATGCAGGTTGGCAGACAGTCAAAACACCTGAAGGTTCAGCCCAGGTAACTTCCTGTAGTTAGTCCTGATAACAACGGTACTTACCATGTGTGTGTGTGAGTGTATATATGTGTGTGTGTGTGTGTGTGTGTGTGTGTGTGTGTGTGTGTGTGTGTGTGTGTGTGTGTGTGTGTGTGTGTGTGTGTGTGTGTGTGTGTGTTTGTGTATCTGATAAGTATGGTACA
>CM046787.1:44972142-44979642 GCA_025617405.1 Perca schrenkii
GATTACCTCTCATGGTAAATCAGTGCTGTGCAAAACCCTAGTGGAAACTGAAGTTTCTTAAGGAATTACAACCTAAATGACGGACTGCTCCTGGCCTCTTTAAGGTAGTCTATTGATTGGTTGTTGTTGATGTTTGTTTGTTTGCAGTAGCGTAATCTGGATGTATTTGATTACCTCTTGAGGGTTTACATGATTTGGAAATGATTTATAATTTCCTTCCAGACCAGAATATTGAGATGTTTTTCTTTTTTTCTTATCTTCTTTAGCCCATACAGTACAGGCCAAAAGTTTGGACACACCTTCTCATTCAATGTGTTTCCTTTATTTTCATGACTATTTAAATTGTAGATTATCACTGAAGGCATCAAAACTATGAATGAACACATATGGAATTATGTACTTAACAAAAAAGTGTGAAATAACTGAAAACATGTCTTATATTTTAGATTCTTCAAAGTAGCCACCCTTTGCTTTTTTTGATAACTCTGCAAACCCTTGGTGTTCTCTCAATGAGCTTCATGAGGTAGTCACCTGAAATGGTTTTCACTTCACAGGTGTGCTTTGTCAGGGTTAATTAGTGGAAGTTATTCCCTTATTAATAAAAAAGCAAAGGGTGGCTACTTTGAAGAATCTAAAATATAAGACATGTTTTCAGTTATTTCACACTTTTTTGTTAAGTACGTAATTCCATATGTGTTCATTCATAGTTTTGAGGCCTTCAGTGAGAATCTAAAATGTAAATAGTCATGAAAATAAATAAAAAAAACGCTTTGAATGAGAAGGTGTGTCCAAACTTTTGGCCTGTACTGTATGTCTGGCTATATATAAAGATAAAAATGGAAAAAAATAAAAATGAATTCATTGGCTGATAAATATTATTTGGTTTCTTTAATTTGCATATGCAGCTTCTCACTGAGTTATATTACTAGGCTATTCATTAATTTTTTTTTTTTTTTTCTTTCATTTTGCTGCAGCCTATAGGCTGTCTCATAATGAGGTCTGTACATAGTGAAACATTTAGGATATGTATAAAGCATTCCCAGTTAATATTTTTGGGGCTTGAGCTTTCATTCTTGTTTGTTTGACTTATTGTAGGCTATGCCTAGGTTTGACCAGTTTCTGTGCTCTTGTGTGTGTATCGTGGTGTGCGTGTGTGTGTGTTTGTGTTTGTGTTTGTGTTTGTGTGTAAATGTCAATGGCCAATGCTCTCAATCAACAATTTTCCTCAATTTGTTGTTCTCAGTCATCTGAGCTCTCCTATTCTAGCATAACAAATACTGTGAACAATGGCTCATTCTCATTTTCATTTTCAACAATTCATCCCTCTGATGTCCAACAGGCAATCTCAGAAATAAAATCTTCTAATGGTGCTGGTCCTGATGGTTTGGACATTAAGTTTATTAAACTTCCTTATCACGTCCTAGCATTTCCACTATGTAATTTATTTAATTTATCACTTTCCACTTGCATAATTCCATTAATGTGGAAATTTATGAAAGTAACACCACTATACAAAGGTGGTGACTCACTTGATGTCAACAATTATAGGCCAATCTCCATAATTAGTAATATGGCTAAGATATTCGAAAAGCTTATTTTTAGGCAATTGTCTAAATATATTAATGACTTCTCTCTCTTGACTCCAAATCAATCTGGATTTAGACCTAATCATTCTACAACAACAGCCCTTACAATATTTACCAATGATATTTTTTCTGCACAAGATAACAACAGGTCTACTGGTGCAATTTGTATTGACCTTACTAAGGCGTTTGACATGGTCAATCATTATATTCTTCTTGATTAACTATATGTTATTGGTCTTTCCAAATCAGCTGTTCTTTGGTTTAATGCATATCTTCATTACAGACGTCAAAGCGTGTCTCTTAATGGTGTTTTCTCTCAGCCTAGAATAATTGAAACTGGCGTCCCTCAGGGTTCTTCCCTAGGGCCCCTTTTATTTTCCATTTTTATAAATGATCTACCACAAATATCTTTAGATTGTCAGATCCATCTATACGCAGATGACACCGTTATGTATACATCTAAACATGACATATCTGAGATTCAAACCTCTCTTCAATTTGATTTCAATCGTATTCAAACATGGTTCTCTTCTAATCGGCCTTTGTTGAATAAAAAGAAGTGCTATAGCATGTGTTTTGTAATGAGATCTGCACTTCATAAGCAAAATAACACTCTTGAGGTTTAATTCCTGGATGGTACACCTCTAGAGAATGTTGAGGAGTTTAAATATCTAAGTCGACTCCCAACTTACCTTCAGACCTCATATTGACTCCATTGTAAAAAAGATAAACTGCAGTTTAAGAATGTTATACTGCTCAATTAATTGTTTTACAAAAACAGATTAGATTAAAAATGATCACTCAACTATTATTGCCTATAATTGATTATGCGGATGTTGTTTATCAGAACACGGCCAAAATCAATCTTAAACCTTTGAATGTGATTTATAATAGTCTCTGCAGACTTGTTCTGAGGTGTCCATTAAGAACCCATCACTGGCAAATGTATATTGAATCTTCTTTCACTAACTGCTAGACGTCAGTTTCACTGGTTGCAGTTTGTTCATAAATGTATTTTTTCAAACTACCCATCCTATCTGAAATAACACTTGATTTTATATCTGTCATCTTATAGTCTAAGACACACGTGTCAAACTCAAGGCCCGCGGGCCAAATCAGGCCCTTTGCAGATTATGATCCGGCCCGCCTATCCATTTAGGTTCACAATAGATTTTGGCCCGCCTAGTTATGCGCCAAAAACATGGGAAAGGTTTTTTTTTTAACTGCAGTTAAATAGACACTCAAAGCAGAATTTGGCAGATTTGCTGACTTTGAGACTCAGAAATTTCTTCATATTTAAGCAGAAACGTTGTAAAAAAAAAGATAATTGTTTTTTGCTTGATTTGCTAAATTCTATGATGGCTAAGGAACATTTTTGCTGACTTTTGTAGGGCTTTATGTCGACAAATGCAACAAAAACCATAACAAAATGAAAAAAAAGGTGACAATTTAAATAAAAAAAGGTGACAAACATCTGAGAAAGCCATAAAGAAGTCAGAAAAAAACATACAAAAATGACTACAGCAATGTCAAAAAAGTGACATGCTGTAATACAGTCAAAGATGTTTTACTTTTTCAATGAAACAAAAGCAAGTCAATAAACTCTACATGTCTGGCCCTTGAGGTGATTCTCTTTTTCCAGTGTGGCCCTCTGGGAAAATGAGTTTGACACCCCTGGTCTAAGAGATAATGACCACCTTTTTCTCTGTACCACATATATCAAAAGAAATTGGGCCTTTAAATTTAAAGCCCCTTCCGATTGGAATGGTTTACCTAGGTCTTTTAGATCTATCTCTTCTTTTCACCAGTTTAAGATGGCTCTTCTTAATTATTTGCATAAAAGCTGCAACTGTTTTCCCCTTGCTTGATATTTTTTATCTATTTACTTTATTTATTTATTTTTATTATTATTTTTATTTATTTTTTCTCTCTCAACTGTAAATGAATGAACTTCACTGTTTATTGTCTAATATGTAATGGTTTGAATGGGAGGATATAGGTGGTTTTGGTGTGAAGGAGAGCTTTGTCTTCTGTCTGTCAGTATGTACTGTATGTACAGTATGTATGATGTATGTTTTTCTTGAGGTCTCCTCAAGTTGTTTTGTTAACTGTTTTGTCTAATGTGAATGTATTATATATGTTTGCCTTTAAGGACCCCCTTGAAAAAGAGATGCTACATCTCAAGGGGTTATTCCTAATAAAATAATTTCCACATGGTCTTTACCTTTGACGCCGAGTTTGGCCTTGGTTTGGATCAGCGCCTGCTGGACCTGCTGAGGCTGTGTGATGTCCACCTGCAGGATGGTGAGGCGGGGGGAGCAGGTCCTCTGCAGATCTCTGGCTCCGTCTCCGGACCCGTCCAACACGGTGGCAAACACCTCGAAGCCCAAAGCATCCAGATGCTTTGCTGTCGCATTCCCGAAACCAGAGTCACATCCTGCAGGGACACAAGGACCCAAATATTATCCCAAGTTCAACCAAAACCCACCGAGGATAAGGGTCAGTTGCCCCCCCACACACACACTCCCCCTCCCCCCTCTAATGCGACCCACAGGAGCACGTTAGGCTTCTTATCGATCTTCAAGTTGCTCAATTTCTTCATTAGCCTCTTCCCGACCAAGTAGTTCCAGGACCGTAGTTATAGGAACAGTCAACTTTTAAACACACAGACACACACACAGACACACAGACACACACACACACACACACACACACACACACACACACACACACAGACACACACAAACACACACACAGACACAGGCACACACACACACACACAGACACACACACACACACACACACACACACACACAGACACACAGACACAGAGACACACACACACACACACACAGACACACAGACACAGAGACACACACACACACACACACACAGACACACACACACACACACACACACAGACACACACACACACACACACACAGACACACAGACACACACACACACACACACACACACACAGACACACATGCACACGTCAATGTTTTTGTCCCTTTTATCCAGCGATTTTTTCTGCACCTTTTGACGTTTTTTGTGTGTTTTTTTGTCAACTTTTTTCATGGTTCTATCTTCTTCTGTCTCTTTTTCCTTCCATAAACGTGATGACTGTTGAACTCTTCTCTTAAGGTTACGCTTCGTGGAGTAACTGAAGGGAAGCCAACATGCCGAGTCCCCCCTGAGGGGCTTTCTGGGTCTTCTTCTCATTTTCACGACTCATAAATGTGTCATGGTTGTTATTTTTTGGGGCTTTTATTTGATCGTGACGGTGGACAGACAGGAAAGGTGGGAGAGAGATGGGGGAGGGAGGGAGGGGGGGAGGAAACACAGCAAAGGACAGCAGGTCGGATTCAAACCCAAGCCCAACTAGTTTTTGTAGCTTTATGTGAAGTTTTTGTCATTTTGGTGCTTTTTTTCAGCATTTTTGACATTTTTTCAGACGTTTTTGTCGCATTTTTTGACGTTTTTTTCCAATATCTTTGTGTCGATTTTTCTTTGACAGCTAAGTTAAATTTTTTGGGGTTTTATGTCGACCGAGCTGTAAGTGAGAAGACTATATGAGACATGCAATAATACAGATGTTTGACCTTGTTCGATTAAATAAAAGCATGTCAATAAAATGTACATGTCTGGCCCCTTGATGTGATTCTCTTTTTCCAGCGTGGACCTCTGGGAAACTGAGTTTGACAGCCCTGAATTAGACTACAGCTGTTGTCTGACTTCACGGTGTGATGTGAAGGATTAAATCCTGTGTGAGCACACACACACACACACACACAGACACACACACAGAGACACACACACACACACACACAGACACACAGAGACATACACACACACACACACACAGACACACACACACACACATACACACTCACACACACAGACGCACACACACACAGACACACACACAGACACACACACACACACAGACACACACACAGAGACATACACACACACACACAGACACACACACACACACATACACACTCACACACATTCTCTCTCACACACACACACACACACACACACACTCACACACACACACACACACACACACACACAGACACACACACACACACACACACATACAGACACACACACACACACACACGTGAAGAATTAAATTAACTCCCGTGTGAGATCTCCTGCAGGTCGGCTGAACGTGTTGAAGTTTAATCAGAGATCAGTGTGGTCCTATTTCCTCGGGGGGGGGGGTGTTTGAGCGAGAGGGAATCGACCGTAACGTGAGCCTCATCACCCCCCCCACACACACACACACACAACACTGGCCTCGGCTCTGATTGGCTCACGGCTCAGCAGATGCTTGGATGTGTTGATAACAGACAGATGTTTGAGTTAACAGGCAGATGTGTTAATAACAGGTTAGGACTCGTCTGGCGTCAGTCCTCTGCTTCACAACATTCATCACACCACACAGACAGTTACTCTCTACTCTAAAGTTACTCTCTAAAGTTACTCTCTATTCTAAAGTTACTCTCTACTCTAAAGTTACTCTCTACTCTACAGTTACTCTCTACTCTAAAGTTACTCTCTATTCTAAAGTTACTCTCTACTCTAAAGTTACTCTCTACTCTACAGTTACTCTCTACTCTAAAGTTACTCTCTAAAGTTACTCTCTATTCTAAAGTTACTCTCTACTCTAAAGTTACTCTCTACTCTACAGTTACTCTCTACTCTAAAGTTACTCTCTATTCTAAAGTTACTCTCTACTCTAAAGTTACTCTCTACTCTACAGTTACTCTCTACTCTAAAGTTACTCTCTACTCTACAGTTACTCTCTACTCTAAAGTTACTCTCTATTCTAAAGTTACTCTCTACTCTAAAGTTACTCTCTACTCTACAGTTACTCTCTACTCTAAAGTTACTCTCTACTCTACAGTTACTCTCTACTCTAAAGTTACTCTCTACTCTACAGTTACTCTCTACTCTAAAGTTACTCTCTACTCTAAAGTTACTCTCTACTCTAAAGTTACTCTGTGCATCACGCTGATCCCAGATCAGTGGATTGATTTTACACACAGAGAAAAACATCAGAAAGGGAACAAAAACGTGGAGAAAACTGTTGAAAAGGCACCAAACGTGGCTCGGTGATGGAGGCTGGTCATTATCCCTCCTGCTGGCTTCCTGTCCACCTGCAACTTTGGGTTTTTCTCAGTCGAAATTTCAACACTTTGTTGGTGTTTTTCTAACGTTTCTCAATGTTTTTGTCTTTTTTATTCATATTTTTTTCTCACTTTTTGGCATTTTCTTGTCACTCTTTTGAACCAGTTTTTGTCATCTTTGGTCATATTTGTCACTTTTTCCGATGTTTTTTCGTCTTTTTGTCATTAGCGTTGTTAAAAAATGTTTTTTTTTCAATTTGTTTCCTGCGTTTATATAGCTTTTTCCAACATCTGTCACTTTTTCAACGTTGTTTTGTCGTTCTGATAGAGAAAGTTTTTGTAAATCCAGACAGCTAGCTAGACTGTCTGTCTGTCTGTCTGTCTGTCTGTCTGTCTAACAGCTAGCTAGACTATCTGTCTGTCTGTCTGTCTGTCTAACAGCTAGCTAGACTATCTGTCCAATCAGAGTTTTCTGTTGCGCGACTAAAACTACTTTTGAACGTACACATGTTCCACCAAAACAAGTTCCCTTCTGCAAATTAGCGACAACAGTCATTCATGGTAAAATGCTTTACAAAATGGTAAAATTAATAAAACACATTTTCCCATCTACGATATGTAGATTTTATTCATGTCACAAAGTAATTGACAAATAAATGAATCTTGACAACAGCAAGAAAGAAAACACTCTCCTACTCCCTAACATTGACAGTAGTCTTTTTAGGGTTAGGTGTTAGGATTAGGGTTAGGGTTAGGGTTAGGGGTTAGGG
>CM046787.1:44984642-44992142 GCA_025617405.1 Perca schrenkii
AGGAAATTAAAGCTTTAAATCAGACAAGTTTTATAAGAGTGAGGAGGAGAGCCATGAGCAGCAGCTGAAAGGTCAGGATGCTCCCTAAAGAGCCACCACCACTCAGGAAGCATGAGATAGTCTTAGAGTTACGTTACATCTGGACACGCTTTCATCCAAACTGACCCACGGGGACATTAACCATCAACATGTGTCCTAAAACTGCACCAATCAGGATTAATAACACAGAATATATACACACACACACACACACACACACACAGAGAGAGAGAGACACACACACACATATACACAGACACACACACACACACAGAGACACACAGACACACACAGAAACACACACACACACACACACACACACACACAGACACACACACATAGATCAGTCTGCAGGGTTGGACCATGTGGCCCCATCGCCAAGACACAAGAGACTGATTATCAATAGTGGCTATTTCTTATAATCTACAGTAATAGATGTTTATACTTTATTTTAATATATTTTATTTTTATTTTCTTAATTTCTTATACTCTAATAGATGTTATTTTGGTTTACATGTATTTTGTGTAATATTTACAGTATTTCAGTTTTCAGCCACAGTTTGAAAATAAGAATCAATGGAATCAACAGACATATGAGATATGACATCCATGCATACATACTACATAAATACAAAGGAAGATAATAATAGTGTGCCCTTGCAGTAAAGTTAGATTGTAGCTTGTTTAAAGGTCCCATGACATGGTGCTCTTTGGATGCTTTTATATAGACATTAGTGGTCCCCTAATACTGTATCTGAAGTCTCTTTTATATAGACCTTAGTGGTCCCCTAATACTGTATCTGAAGTCTCTTTTATATAGACCTTAGTGGTCCCCTAATACTGTATCTGAAGTCTCTTTTATATAGACATTAGTGGTCCCCTAATACTGTATCTGAAGTCTCTTTTATATAGACCTTAGTGGTCCCCTAATACTGTATCTGAAGTCTCTTTTATATAGACCTTAGTGGTCCCCTAATACTGTATCTGAAGTCTCTTTTATATAGACCTTAGTGGTCCCCTAATACTGTATCTGAAGTCTCTTTTATATAGACCTTAGTGGTCCCCCTAATACTGTATCTGAAGTCTCTTTTATATAGACCTTAGTGGTCCCCTAATACTGTATCTGAAGTCTCTTTTATATAGACCTTAGTGGTCCCCTAATACTGTACCTGAAGTCTCTTTTATATAGACCTTAGTGGTCCCCTAATACTGTATCTGAAGTCTCTTTTATATAGACCTTAGTGGTCCCCTAATACTGTATCTGAAGTCTCTTTTATATAGACCTTAGTGGTCCTCTAATACTGTATCTGAAGTCTCTTTTATATAGACCTTAGTGGTCCTCTAATACTGTACCTGAAGTCTCTTTTATATAGACCTTAGTGGTCCCCTAATACTGTATCTGAAGTCTCTTTTATATAGGCCTTAGTGGTCCCCTAATACTGTATCTGAAGTCTCTTTCCGAAATTCAGCTTTGGTGCAGAACTACAGCCACTAGAGCCAGTCCCACAATGAGCTTTCTTTAGTATGTACCATTTCTGTGTCTGTAGCTATTGAGGAGGAGAGAGGGGGGGCAAGGTGGAGGGGTGGGGGTGTGGCCTTGACCAACTGCCACTTTTCTTGTTTGAAAGCCATGATGTCTCTCTCTCTCTCATGGGGGGGCCAAATTCTCTGGGCGGGCAAAGCAGACAAAGGGGAGTTAACCTTGCTCCTTATGACCTCATAAGGAGAAGATTCCTGATTGGTCCATCTGAGCTTTCATTTTCTCAAAGGCAGAGCAGGATACCCAGGGCTCGGTTTACACCTATCACCATTTCTAGCCACTGGGGGACCATAGGCAGGCTGGGGGGGAACTCATATTAATGTTAAAAAACCTCATAAAGTGACATTTTCATGCCATGGGACCTTTAAAGGAGCAATCTGGAAAAAATGCAGAAAGGTGCAAAGGTATCATAGTGCAAGATAGCATCAGTGCAAATTATGTATCTATTCAAGTACAAAAGGCTGCACAATATATCAAAAATTGAATAATCATTACTTAACTATACATAGACACTAGTAAAAGACTTGAAGAAAAGTTTAAGTTACGCAAAGTTGAAAACTGTCCATACAGAACAAAAGGACAGCATGGTGTATTGACCATACATGCAAGCTAGCAAAACATGACAAGCAATAGTGCACTGATTGAGTGCTGTATTCTGTATTCTGTATTTAGTTGTCCGATGTGTAATGGTTGAATGGAAGAGCTCATACACTTGTTTGCAAGTTGTGTTGTTTGAAGGCAAAATTAGCTTTTGTTGCATATTTTAAATGTTTTGGCACAGTTAGAGCCTTCTGCAAACAAAATGTGTCATTTAGACCATGAGTGCCACTGTTTCGGCCTGTGTGTTAACTGTTTTGAAAAGGTGGAGTTTGAGTTGACTGCTGCGTCAAAGCAATCAAGAAAAACTGTAATCCTGAAGATGGTTAAAAATAGTCTAATCCAGCCCTCATTAAAGTGAGATTCCCCCAAAAGTCAACGGTCACCGTCCCAGTGAGAGGAAACCGGAAGCAGAGATTAATCTCACACCAAGGAACCTGAACTTTAACATCGAGATGGACTCTGGGTAACTCTCTACTTACAAGACACTGAGATAACAGGAGGAAGGGATTAAAGATAGATAGAGGAGAGAGAGGGAGAGAGGGGAGAGAGAGAGAGAGAGAGACAGAGAGAGAGAGAGACAGAGAGAGAGACAGAGAGAGAGAGAGACAGAGAGAGAGAGGAGAGAGGGAGAGAGAGAGAGAGGAGAGAGAGAGGGGATTAAAGAGAGATAGAAGCTGTCAGGGAGAGAACTAATGAAGATAAGAAGAGGAAGGAAATGAAAGATTAAAGTAAAAGGGTTAAGCAACAAAAACAAACAGGAAGAAAATAAATGGTAAAGGGGGGGAGGAGGGGGGCGATAGAAAGAGGACAAAAAGTATATGAACACCCTTCACCTTACAGACTCTGTTCAGGGGTTACATACAACGTAGTCCTTACCTAGGTACTGTCAGGGCCCTCACACTCTGACTGGCTAGTAGTCCTTACCTAGGTACTGTCAGGGCCCTCATACTCTGACTGGCTAGTAGTGCTTACCTAGGTACTGTCAGGGCCCTCATACTCTGACTGGCTAGTAGTCCTTACCTAGGTACTGTCAGGGCCCTCATACTCTGCTCCTGACTGGCTAGTAGTCCTTATCTAGGTACTGTCAGGGCCCTCATACTCTGACTGGCTAGTAGTCCTTACCTAGGTACTGTCAGGGCCCTCATACTCTGACTGGCTAGTAGTCCTTACCTAGGTACTGTCAGGGCCCTCATACTCTGCTTCTGACTGGCTAGTAGTCCTTACCTAGGTACTGTCAGGGCACGCCCTCATACTCTGCTTCTGACTGGCTAGTAGTCCTTACTTAGGTACTGTCAGGACACGCCCTCATACTCTGCTTCTGACTGGCTAGTAGTCCTTACCTAGGTACTGTCAGGACCCTCATA
Source organism: Perca schrenkii (assembly GCA_025617405.1). NCBI lineage: Eukaryota > Metazoa > Chordata > Actinopteri > Perciformes > Percidae > Perca > Perca schrenkii. The sequence goes on from CM046787.1 coordinate 44,988,186, forward strand.
CTCTGCTTCTGACTGGCTAGTAGTCCTTACCTAGGTACTGTCAGGGCACGCCCTCATACTCTGCTTCTGACTGGCTAGTAGTCCTTACCTAGGTACTGTCAGGACACGCCCTCATACTCTGCTCCTGACTGGCTAGTAGTCCTTACCTAGGTACTGTCAGGGCCTCATACTCTGCTTCTGACTGGCTAGTAGTCCTTACCTAGCTACTGTCACGGCACGATCTCATACTCTGCTTCTGACTGGCTAGTAGTCCTTACCTAGGTACTGTCAGGGCCTCATACTCTGCTTCTGACTGGCTAGTAGTCCTTACCTAGCTACTGTCACGGCACGATCTCATACTCTGCTTCTGACTGGCTAGTAGTCCTTACCTAGGTACTGTCAGGGCCCTCATACTCTGCTTCGGACTGGCTAGTAGTCCTTACCTAGGTACTGTCAGGGCCCTCATACTCTGACTGGCTAGTAGTCCTTACCTAGGTACTGTCAGGGCCCTCATACTCTGCTCCTGACTGGCTAGTAGTCCTTACCTAGGTACTGTCAGGGCCCTCATACTCTGCTCCTGACTGGCTAGTAGTCCTTTCCTAGGTACTGTCAGGGCCCTCATACTCTGCTCCTGACTGGCTAGTAGTCCTTACCTAGGTACTGTCAGGGCACGCCCTCATACTCTGCTTCTGACTGGCTAGTAGTCCTACTGAGCATGTGCGACTGCCAACAAAAAATGTAACAGCAGTGAGATGTCTCACTCTGTAGCTAAAACAGAGAGCTCAACACACAGGGTGAAAAGAGGAGCTGCAGCAATGTGCAGTACAACAAATATATGCATGTTTTCTGAAAATTAAACCACATAAACTTATTCTGATACAACCTCTAAATACAATTATGAACCTGAAAATCAGCACAATATGAGCATTTTAATGTCTCTTCCGATAGTAAAAGTCAGTGGTATAAAGAGTCTGAATGTTGTGTCAGCGAGCCCTGGGACCCCTGTGACCCCTGGGACCCCTGGGACTCCGCCCCTCATCCCCTGAAGAATGTGCCTCTTTATACAACACTAAATTAGCTTTCTAAGAGCTTTACAGGGCCTTTTTTTCATCCTCTGCTCTGATTCCCACAGCGGCCTCACGCTGACCTGCACCCGGCTTTCAGCCCAGCCAATTAACAACCATTGTTGATTGGAGATTTGCGCTCCAGACCAGTTTAAACTCGTCTGACATGTCGCTTGTTTTACTGCAGCGAAGCGAATGCCCGCTGGGCCGTCGGAGCAGAGCGCCTCCCGGGCTGAAGTTTGTGTGTTTGCTGCTGAACTGAAACATGAACTCATTGTTGCATAAGTCCTCTGTGTGTCTGCTGCTGTTGGTGTTTGCAGAAACGTTGGAAAGCCAAGTGGAGAGAGCCAGAAGTAAACATTTAAAGCAGCGATATCAACAGTTTAATTTATCAAGACGTTAACATCATCTGGGAGAACATGATAGTCAGAACCAACCCGTTCTCACTCCAAACTCGTAAAATACCGACATTTTGGACATTTTGGACATTTTGGACATTTTGGACACTCTGTCAGCGGCTGAAGCGATGAAGAAAGTGCATTTCAGCCTGTTTGTAGAACACAGGTGTCAAACTCGAGGCCCGCGGGCCAAATCCAGCCCCTCGCAAATTGTGATCTGGCCCGCATATCAATTTAGGTTCACAATAGATTTTGGCCCAACTAGGTATTGTAGCTTTATGGGAAGTTTTTGTCATTTTGGTGCTTTTTTTCAGCATTTTTCAGCAGTTTTGCCACTTTATCAGACGTTTTTTGTCGCATTTTTTGATGTTTATTTCCGATATCTTTGTGTCGCTTTTTTCTTTGACGGCTAAGTTACATTTTTTGGGGTTTTATGTCGACCGAGCTGTAAGTGAGAAGACTATATGAGACATGCAGTAATACAGATGTTTGACCTTGTTCGATTAAATAAAAGCATGTCAATATGTATGCATGATGTATGTGTCTGTGTGTGTGTGTGTGTGTGTGTGTGTGTCTCTGTGTGTGCATGTGTCTGTGTGTGTGTGTGTATGTGTGTGTGCATGTGTCTGTGTGTGTATATATGTGTCTCTGTGTGTGCATGTGTCTGTGGGTGTGTGTGTGTGTATGTGTGTGTGCATGTGTCTGTGTGTGTGTATGTATGTGTCTCTGTGTGTGCATGTGTCTGTGGGTGTGTGTGTGTGTGTCTGTGTGTGTGTGTGTGTGTGTGTGCATGTGTCTGTGTGTGTGTCTGTGTCTGTGTGTGTGTGTGTGTATGTGTGTGTGCATGTGTCTGTGTGTGTGTATGTGTCTGTGGGTGTGTGTGTGTCTGTGTGTCTGTGTGTGTATGTGTGTGTGTGACTGTGTGTGTGTCTCAGTCTGTGTGTGTGTGTGTGTGTGTGTATGTGTGTGTGTGCATGTGTCTGTGTGTGTGTATGTATGTGTCTCTGTGTGTGCATGTGTCTGTGTGTGTGTGTGTGTGTGTGTGTGTCTGTGTGTGTATGTGTGTGTGTGACTGTGTGTGTGTCTCAGTCTGTGTGTGTGTGTGTGTGTGTGTATGTATGTGTGTGTTTGGATCCTTCACACTTTCTCCAATGTCTGAATACTTTAACTACATTCTCCTGATGATACTGACACACTTTTACTGCAGTAACATGTTCACTGCTTACTGTAACAGAGTAGTACTTTTACTGCAGTAATCTGAATACTACTTCCAGCGCTGCTGCGTTGCCATGGCAGCAGACGGCCGCCTGTAGCTCTCCAGCTTACTCAGCGGTAAATGTTGGTATCGGATTACCTCGGCAGAAAACCAGCCGGCTGAGACTTCTGGGAAATCCACCTTTAAACAGCGTCAAACATGTCTCAAAAGGAGCAACGAAAAAACATCAAAAAGGAATAAAAAATTTAAAAAAAGCTTTACAGCAAAACGAGATAAGGACATATCACTAGAACATAAAGTCACTAGAACATACTGTTCCTAGGAGATAACGTCACTAGAACATACCGTTCCTAGGACATAACGTCACGAGAATATACCGTTCCCAGGACATAACATCACTAGAACATAAAGTCACTAGAACATACTGTTCCTAGGAGATAACGTCACTAGAACATACCGTTCCTAGGACATAACATCACTAGAACATAAAGTCAATAGAACATACTGTTCCTAGGAGATAACGTCACTAGAACATACCGTTCCTAGGACATAACATCACTAGAACATAAAGTCACTAGAACATACCGTTCCTAGGACATAACGTCACTAGAACATACTGTTCCTAGGACATAACATGACTAGAACATACCATTTCTAGGACATAACGTCACTAGAACATACCGTTCCTAGGACATAACATCACTAGAACATACTGTTCCTAGGACATAACATGACTAGAACATACCGTTTCTAGGACATAACGTCACTAGAACATACCGTTCCTAGGACATATCGTCACTAGAACATACCGTTCCTAGGACATAACATCACTAGAACATACCGTTCCTAGGACATAACAGGACTAGAACATACCGTTCCTAGGACATAACATCACTAGGACATACCGTTTCTAGAACATAACATCACTAGAACATACCGTTCCTAGGACATAACATCACTAGAACATACCGTTCCTAGGACAAAATATCACTAGAACATACCGTTCCTAGGACATAACATCACTAGAACATACCGTTCCTAGGACAAAATATCACTAGAACATACCGTCACTAGAACATAACATCACTAGAACATACCGTTCCTAGAACATAACATCACTAGAACATACCGTTCCTAGGACATAAACTCACTAGAACATACCGTTCCTAGGACATAACATGACTAGAACATACCGTTTCTAGAACATAACGTCACTAGAATATACCGTTCCTAGGACAAAATATCACTAGAACATACCGTTCCTAGGACATAACATCACTAGAACATACCGTTCCTAGGA
>CM046787.1:44994642-44996457 GCA_025617405.1 Perca schrenkii
TTTTACTGTGTGTGATCTCTGTGTGTGACCTGTGTGTGTGTGTGATCTATGTGTGTTTGTGTGTGTGATCTCTGTGTGTGTCTGTGTGTGTGTGTGTGTGTGTGTGTGTGTGTGTGTGTGTGTGTGTGTGTGTGATCTCTGTGTGTCTGTGTGTGTGTGTGTGTGTGTGTGTGTGTGTGTGTGTGTGTGTGTGTGTGTGTGTGTGTGTGTGATCTCTGTGTGTCTGTGTGTGTCTCTGTGTGTGTGTGATCTGTGTGTGTGTGTGTGTGATCTCGGTGTGTGTGTCTGTGTGTGTGATCTCTGTGTGTGATCTCTGTGTGTGTGTGTGTGATCTCTGTGTGTGTGATCTCTGTGTGTGATCTGTGTGTGTGTGTGTGTGTGATCTCTGTGTGTATGATCTCGGTGTGTGTGTGTGATCTCGGTGTGTGTGTGTGTCTGTGTGTGTGTGTGTGTGTGATCTCTGTGTGTGATCTCTGTGTGTGTGTGTGTGATCTCTGTGTGTGTGTGTGTGATCTCTGTGTGTGTGATCTCTGTGTGTGATCTGTGTGTGTGTGTGTGTGTGATCTCTGTGTGTGTGTGTCTCTGTGTGTGTGTGTGTGATCTCGGTGTGTGTGTGATCCCGGTGTGTGTGTGTGATCTCTCTGTGTGTGTGTGTGTGATCTCGGTGTGTGTGTGTGTGTGATCTCTGTGTGTGATCTGTGTGTGTGTGTGTGTGATCTCTGTGTGTGTGATCTCTGTGTGTGATCTGTGTGTGTGTGTGTGTGATCTCTGTGTGTATGATCTCGGTGTGTGATCTCTGTGTGTGATCTCTCTGTGTGTGTGTGTGATCTCTGTGTGTGTGTGATCCCGGTGTGTGTGTGTGATCTCGTGTGTGTGATCTCTGTGTGTGATCTCTGTGTGTGTCTGTGTGTGATCTCTGTGTGTGATCTCTGTGTGTGTGTGATCTCTGTGTGTGTGTGATCCCGGTGTGTGTGTGTGATCTCGGTGTGTGTGTGTGTGTGTGATCTCTGTGTGTGATCTCTGTGTGTGTGTGTGATCTCTGTGTGTGTGATCTCTGTGTGTGTGATCTCTGTGTGTGATCTGTGTGTGTGTGTGTGTGATCTCTGTGTGTATGATCTCGGTGTGTGATCTCTGTGTGTGATCTCTGTGTGTGATCTCTGTGTGTGTGTGTGATCTCTGTGTGTGTGATCTCTGTGTGTGATCTGTGTGTGTGTGTGTGTGTGTGATCTCTGTGTGTGTGTGTCTCTGTGTGTGTGTGTGATCTCGGTGTGTGTGTGATCCCGGTGTGTGTGTGTGATCTCGGTGTGTGTGTGTGTGATCTCTGTGTGTGATCTCTGTGTGTGTGTGTGTGTGATCTCTGTGTGTGTGATCTCTGTGTGTGATCTCTGTGTGTGTGTGTGTGATCTCTGTGTGTGTGATCTCTGTGTGTGATCTGTGTGTGTGTGTGTGATCTCTGTGTGTATGATCTCGGTGTGTGTGTGTCTCTGTGTGTGTGTGTGATCTCTGTGTGTGTGTGTGTGATCTCTGTGTGTGTGTGTGATCCCGGTGTGTGTGTGTGTGTGTGTGTGTGTGTGTGTGTGTGTGTGTGTGTGTGTGATCTCTGTGTGTGTGTGTCTCTGTGTGTGTGTGATCCCGGTGTGTGTGTGTGTGTGTGATCTCTGTGTGTGTCTGTGTGTGTGATCTCTGTGTGTGATCTCTGTGTGTGTGTGTGTGTGTTCTCTGTGTGTGTGATCTCTGTGTGTGATCTGTGTGTGTGTGTGTGTGTGATCTCTGTGTGTATGATCTCGTGTGTGTGTGTGATCTCGGTGTGTGTGT
>CM046787.1:44996957-45054457 GCA_025617405.1 Perca schrenkii
CTCAGTTATCAGCTCCCAGTCGTCTAGTCTGAAAGAGCTGGACATGAGTAACAACGAGCTGCAGGATTCTGGAGTAAAGATCCTGTCTGCTGGACTGGAGATTTCAGATTACATATTGGAAACTCTCAGGTCAGAATTCTGTTTGTAAAGTGTTATCTGGAATGTTAAGTTATTGAGGGCTTTTGGTCTTTTTAAGATTCAGTATTTAAGATCCCTAAACAGCGGCTCTTCTCCAAGTTCCTCACGGATGACTGAGCTTCTTATCCTATCTCGTAGGGAGAAGCCAGCCCCTGTCCTGAGAAAACTCATTCCAGCCGCTTGTGTCCAGGATTTATTTATTCGGTCATGACCCAGCCTCCATGACCATAGCTGAGGGTAGGAACGAAAATTGACCGGTAGGTCGGGAGCTTTGCCTTGCAGCTCAGCTCTCTTTTCGTCACAACGGTGAATGCAATACCGCCAATCTCCCTGCTCCATTGTCCCCTCACTCGCAAACAAGACCCTGAGGCACTTGAACTCCTTCACTTGGGGTCAGGACACATTCCCTACCTGGAGTAGGCACTCCATAGGTGAGAACCATTGACTTAGATTTAGAGGTCCTGATCCTCATCCCAGCTGCTTCACACATGGCTGCGAACCGATCCAGTGAGTGCTGAATTTCACGGACCGATGATGCCATCATGACCACATAATCTGCAAAAAGCAGCGATGAGATCCCCAGCCCACCAAACTGCAACCCCTCCCGTCCAGGACTATGCCTCGATATCCTGTCCATGAATATCACAAACAGGATTGGTGACAAAGCGCAGCCCTGGCGGAGGGATTGTATAGCCCAAAGAAGGGACCCCCTCACCATAAATACCATAGATCCTCACCGCAGCTTCAGCTATGTAAGCTTTGAACATTGTCCACTCGGGTTCAATGCCCCCATCCTCCACAGGGAAGCCAGAAAAGTTCCGCCGGAGGTGTGAGTTAAATATCTGTTGGACAGGGGCCTCCTCTAGACGTTCCCAGTTCACCTGCACTACCCGTTTGGGCTTACCAGGTCTGTCCAGAGTCTCCCTAGTCTCCTAGTCATGGATTGTTTATAACAAACACAAAGTTTGAACAAAAAGATGGTCATAAGTTTACGTGGTACCAGAGAACTCAAGGGCACGGACAGCTGTGGAAAGTTTGTCCACGGTAATGGACAAAATATCACAGCTGTGGGACAGTGACAAGTTCCCAAAAGACAACACTCTTAATTAGCATCCCTATTTACATTATTATCATTGACAAGACAAACATGGAATTGAAGTACTAGGCTTAATGATGCATTGAGATAAAAAAAAAGATGGGTTTAAAGTTTGAAACAGTGAACAGTTATGGAATTTACAGAGTTTTGTGTGTATTTTCAGTCTGTCAGGCTGTCGGATCTCAGAGAAAGGCTGTGCTTCTCTGGCCTTAGCTCTGAACTCCAACCACTCCCATCTGAGAGAGCTGGACCTGAGCTACAATCATCCAGGAGACTCAGGAGTTAATCTGCTGTTTGCTGGACTGGAGGATCCAAACTGGAAACTAGATACTCTCAGGTATGGACAGATGGACAAAAACTGCTTTCAAATGTCAAATGTTTAATGGATAATCAAAGTGAAGGTGTATGAAGTTGATTGTGACTTTGTTTCTTCTTGCAGACTGGACTATGGTGGACCTCAGAGACTGAGTTCTGGTCTGAGGAAGTGTGAGTGCATTTTAAGTTTGTTTGATGAGAACTCAGCTGCAAGTTAAACTTGCTTTCTACATTTCTTGACTGAAGTACGATGATGAATTCAGAGTTTCCATCAGGATTGATCTGTTTTCTGTCAGTGTGGCTGGAATTCAACTTGGGGTGTGCAATATGACAATATTTATTTGTGAGTGATTAAAATGTCTCCCACGGTCTGCCTTTAAAGAGAGATTGTTAGTATTGTGCTTCAGTGCACATCAATTGCAGTTCTATCTATGGCTCAAGTGTTTCCTCTGCATACAGCAGCGCAATGCTATCTGGAAGCAAACAACAGCAATAGTGCTCACACTTGCTAACTAATAGCTGTCGCTCTGCAGTGCGCACATACCGGGCCAGGCTTCCATGGGTAATCGGTGTTAATACAGAGCATTCGTTAGCTCCATGGTTATCTCAAATTCACTAGGGCAACCTGGCTTCTGCTCATCAGCAGTAACATTAACCACCCGACCCAAACAACATCAGCGTCATGATAAATAAAGCACAAAGCCCAGTAACCCGGGTAACTTTCAGCATGTTGAGAATCACCTACCATGGAGTGAACTTGAGCAGCCTGTGGAAGTCTTCTAACCACATATTGCACAAAAACTAAAGTAAAACAAAAAGAGGTAAATGGGGACTACTGGTGCCCCGCATTGCTAATGCCTATCAGGAATAGGTTCCAAATAACTTTTCAGCCCTCAACTCTGCCTAGCAGTTCAGAAAAACATGTAAATATTACCCAGCCAAAAAGTTCAGAAACACACTTAATGGAATATAGCTAATCCTGCAACATAAAGTCAACTTGTTAACCCCTACAGAAACCAGAGAAAGCCAAAATCTGTGTGAAACACTCTCACAAAGAAAATATTACATTTACCAGTTTCTCAGCTCTAATGATCCTGGACGAGCCCCCATTTGTTACCGCCTTGCTCAAGGCACATGCACGTACATTGACTTGGACCATCAGTCCTCATTAAAACACCAAACATAACGAACATTACTGACGAGTACAGTAACTGTTCATGTTGATATAACTGGATTGTTGAAGTTAAAGTTTGTTAAAAATTATTCACAGCTGAATTTGAAATGTCAATTTAAATGTTTTTCTTTCAGTAATTGTCAGTAAAGTTGTTAATAAATCAACAGAATAAATAACCTTAGGCTGTATTGTGTCTCTTTCCATCAGATGTCTGTGAACTGGAACTGGAACTGGACATAAACACATTACACAGAAGACTCAAACTGTCCGACAACAGCAGGATGGTGAGATATGTGAGAGAGGAGTATCAGTCACATCCTGATCATCCAGTCAGGTTTGACCGGTGGCCTCAGCTGCTGTGTAGAGATGGTCTGACTGGTCGTTGTTACTGGGAGGTTGTGTGGAGAGGAAGGGTTCATATATCAGTGAGTTACAGAGGAATTAGAAGGAGAGGAGACAGTAAAGAATGTGTGTTTGGAGGGAATGATCATTCCTGGAGTCTGGTCTGCTCTGATGATGATGGTTACTCTGTTTATCACAATGACAGAGAAACATCGATCCATTCCCCTTCTTCCCTCTTCCTCCTCCCCCTCCTCTGTCTCTCACAGAGTAGCAGTGTATGTGGACTGTCCTGCTGGCTCTCTGTCCTTCTACAGAGTCTCTTCTGACCCACTGATCCACCTCTACACCTTCAACACCACATTCACTCAGCCTCTCTATCCTGGGTTTGGGTTCTGGCCTGATTCCTCAGTGTCTCTGTGTCCTCTGCAGGACTGAGAGTCTCTCCTGTGTGTTGGGGGTGAATCAGAAAGCTCTTTACTGTATGAGGTGTAAATTTATTTTAAAGGGATATTTCACCGCTGGAAAGATGAATATGTATTAAATTGGGTCATTTATGTAGTAGAAATGTGACATTTTCTTAGAAGTTTGTGCCTTCCAGACTGAGAAATGCCAGAAAATGTATTTTTGGCTCATGTGGATGAAAGACAACAACTCCCAGAATGCCCTTGCTTTGCTTCCCTCCGAGGTCACTCCCATGCCACACCTACCGGTTACCGACATCATAGACAGTGAGCCAGTCAAGTCAACTCAAATGTTTTTATTGTCATTTCAACCATATACACGAAACAACGTTTCACCGTGGCTCAAGTGGTGTTACACATTATATAAAAACAACATACGAAACAGGCTTCATTTAGTGCACACACATTGGCTAACGCATTGGTAGCATTAAACACAGAGTATAAACACAGCCGTGAATTTGTGTAGAATGATCGGCATTTAACAGTCACAAACTCCACCAGCGGTGAGCAGTAGTTGGATAAAAGCACCCCATTTCTGCACCAGTCCGTGTTAACACAGCCCACCTCCACTAGTCTTACCCGACAGAGCAGCATCTGCTCGGAAGATTAGCAGGCCTGGTAGTTGGACAGCAAAGTCCGGTACACTGTTGTTCAGCAATGTTTCCACAACAACAAAAACACAGCAGTCTCTGAATTCGTTTTGGGAGTTTCATTTAAGTTGAATGTAGTCCATTTTGTTGTCTAAGAGGACATTTGCAAGAAGGATTGATGGAACAGGTGGCCGGCTGGTGTTAGCTTTCCACCTAGCTCGAACTCCTGCCCTTGTCCTGCTTTTCCGCTTTCACATACATCGCTTTGGATGTCCCCTTACCCGGCTAGCGGCATCGAGCAACACCGCTGGCTGAGGTGCTGGTCTCCGTAGCAGGCGAAGCTTGCGTAGTGTGTGGAGTATTCTGTCTGTGGTAAAATTGGAACTAGCTCCTACTACTGACTGTAGTCCACAGCCTCTGGGCGAAAATGCCTCTGATGATGCTAAATGAAAAATAATACATTTTTGCGTCATCAGAGGTTTTTCTCCAGACCCACAATACAGAGAAATCTGGTCTCAGGGGGACATGAGGGAGGGAAGCACGGTCATTCGACCTTGCTTCCTTCCCTCATGGCTGCTCTAGCCACTTCAATATTACCTTTGGTCTTGTTGTTTTGCCTGTCACGTTGTCGTTTTAATTCTCTTTTTCGCTTCCCTGGCGAGTAATCTCCCCCTGGCATTCGTACTCGGTACCACTGAGTGTAAGAGGGCAAAATGCGGAGGTACATATGTCCCTCTTTGGGTAATGTATTTTAAAGATGGAGGCGCTACATGGCTGCCGTCATTCGAGCGACTGGCTCATATGTATTCTGAATGATTCTGAATGTCAGATTGTACACTTACGAGAATACTTTGATTAGTTGGTGGAAGTAATTACACATGAATGAGCACATATTCGTCAAAGAACAAAGGTTTTTTTGCTAAGAATCAACTCAAAAAATTACACAATGTAGGTTGAAGTCTTGTAGTTTCTGAGAATGTGCTTGTTTAGCATGTGCAACTGTGCAAAACACCACACATACCTTTACATCTTGTCAACAACACCTAAAGTTTCGGACCTCTAGGCTTTTCTTTTTGACGCTGCCTTTTTTTAGTAATTGTTTATTTCTTACACTGCACTGTAAATTTTATTCTTATATTTTATACCTTTTGATATTTGAGCTTTTTATATTCTTTTAAAAGTGTTTGTAATTGTTTTGAATTGCTCTTTAATGTTTTATGTAAAGGACTTTGAATTACCTTGTTGCTGAAATGTGTTTCTACAAATAAAGCTGTCCTGCCTTACCTATCGTTGCCAGCAAATGTTTCTGGTGAGCCCTATACGATGGAGAACTGGCCAGTAGTAAGTGTCTTTATATTATCTGGCGTAATAAGCTTTTGCTATAAATGGTGGGCAAACATGCCAGCATGCATTAGCTCTTACCAGTGTATCTCCGTGTGTACTTCGTCCACAGCAATCCCACCAATCAGTCCCAAAACGTCCCAGTTAGAGAGGAAATGACCTAAACATATTCTTTGTAAATCTAAAGTTTATTGAAGGATAGCCCATTGAGATAAAAACGTTTTCAAGGGGGTCCAAATATTTACAATAATTTCCCAAAAGAACCAAGCAGGCTTGCTTTGTTGCACAATGAACCTTTCGTCAAAACATGCCATTTTCATTACACATTATGGTTGCAGTGGGAAACATCTTACAGTCCAACATTTTATAACTGCGAAGCTGGCAATAATAGCCCAAAAAAAATTTCCACATTGTAACATGCCATACCTTGCAGAGCGACCTGTAGAGAATGTTAATCAGGCTACATGATTGTTTTTGCCAAAGTTAAACTGAATGATGCCATTATGATAAAGTAATACTTGCAGCTTCTTTCATATGTCTGTAACCGTTGTTGTTGCCGAGATAATAAACAGCTACACCCTCCTCCGGTAACGTTAGAAGTAAGTGTGTGTTAGCAATGGTGTTGGGTTAGCCAACACCAGTCGGGATAATTTTACTGTCTGTCTGTGTTTGCAATTAACTAATTTTACTATTTTACTTTAAAAAAAAATGTCAATCAACTAATTGAGGATTAATGTTTTCTGCTGTACTTTTAACTGTTGGAGTTTATTTTATTACTTAAAATCTGATGAACTCTTCATATTTACGTTTTTTGTGTTGTGTATGTATCAATTTGTAAAGAAACCAAAGGTGTCAGATAAATGTATTGGAGTAAAAAGTAAAAAACATATCTGTCTGAATTGTGAAGTAGAAGTATAAAGCATGAAAAGAAAAGAGTCAAGTACCTAATTTGAGTAAAGGTACTTCAAAACTGTCTGTATTTATTTAGTAAATACTCACACAGTGACTTTAAATCTCTATCTGATGAAAACTATCTACTGAAACACTCCGAGTGTGTCTTTATTTCCAGCGTGTATCCGCTGCACTCTGGTGGTTGTTTCATCAAACAGCAAGCAAACACACACACACACACACACACAAACAAACCCACGCACACACAAACAGGTGAAACATTTTTATTTCAGAAACTGAAGCTGCTTAGACAGATGAAGGAGGTGATGTGTTTAATATGGAAGTGGAAACAATAAAGGCTCTAATACTGTAAGAACATCTGCAGTCAGCTGGTATGTCAAACCCAGCGGCCTTATGGGAAACTGAGTCTGGACAGAGGTGAGGTTTCAGTCATCTCCTCCACACAGACTGAGCAGAGCCTTCTGGTAGTCTCCTTTAGTGTGCTCCTGAGCCGCACAAACACACAAACAGTATAATTATAATAATAATAATAATATCTCTCAAACTTTACTGTTGTTTGTAAGTAAGTAGAATCATGTAAATCTGCATTCAGAACTAATCATATGTGTAATGTGTAAAATCTTGATCTTCAAAAGCAACCGTCTCCCAAATGAATGTAGGATAAACCTTTGAATAACATGCACAAAAGATAGACACACACACACAGACCCACACACACAGACACACATAAGCATACAGACAGACACACACACACACACACACACACACACACACAGAAACAGAGACACAGACACACACACACACACACACACACACACAGTGCGTCTCACTATCTTTGTGGGGACCTGTCATTGACATAACGCATTCCCTAGCCCCTTACCCTAACCTTAAACATCACAACTAAATGCCTAACCTTAACCCTTACCCTCACCCTAACCATAACCTTATTCTAACCCTAATCCTAAAACCAAGTCTTAACCCTCAAACAGCCCTTTAAAGCCCATGTTGCAAGTTAATCAACCACTGTTGATTAATAGGTACATATAGCACTCAATATATGTATATCATTGTTAAAAATGTCTCCAAATAGTGTTAAAGGACAGTTTTTGTCAGGTTTTTGTCGTTTTTGGTATTATTGTTTTTTCTTCCGCAATTCGGTGATGACGTCACGTTGGGGAGACGTGTATCAGCCTGGTACTGTAACTATGGTGACTGACTGGGATGAGGAAGAGGGTTTTTTACTGTCCGTGAATAGCACCAAGTGAAAGTCAATGTTTTATTTATATCTAGTGACAGTGATCATGTCGTTAGTTCAGATAAGTACCGGTAAACTTATCTAGATCTAGAAAATACAAGGCATCATGCTAGCTATGTGCTAACTTGCCAGTCCCACCTGTGAAATCCCCCGATGGTTGTAAACACATAGATATGATTGATATCATGATTAGATATCTCACGTTTTGATGGTAGCCTACTAGCTCCAGTAACAACATATTTGCCTGGTGTTTATTTATCACTTGGACGGGGATGCTGTTCAGCTTTTCACAAGTTTAGACAGCTAGCTAACGCTACGCCGACGCTTCGCTAACGTTAGCGCAACAGCGTTAGCCTAGCCGGCTAGGTAAATATTACAACTGCCTTCGGAGTTTCCTATATCTGCGTCCATGTTGTCAACATAAGACTTGTGGCGTTAGTGCTCCTTTTGTACCATAACTTTATTGAATGAAACGTTAAACTTCGCTCCTACGAGATGGTTTTTGTTAGTTAGTTAGTTGCACAAAGCTAACTGGCTAAAGGTAAAGGTACTTTATTTGTCACATACACGTACATGTAGCGAAATTCATTCTCTGCATTTAACCCATCCCTCAAGGGAGCAGTGGGCAGCCAATGACAGCGCCCGGGGACCAACTCCAGATCTGAGCCAGTGCTTTTGATCAAGGGCACTGCCTGGAGAACCTAGTCCATGTTTTTGATGGTGGGGGAAACCGGAGCACCCGGAGGAAACCCACGCAAACATGGGGAGAACATGCAAACTCCACACAGAAAGGCCCCGGAACAACCTGGATTCAAACCCAGGACCTTCTTGCTGTGAGGCCACAGTGCTAACCACTGAGCCACCATGCTGCCTATAGTTAGCCTGTATGTATGCTAGCGGACATTAGCTAACGTTGCATAGCCAGCAAGCGGCTTCGGTGAGGTAACCTTGACAGCTAACACATCCATGTGTCTCCATTTCAAAACATCACTGCAGATTGACTGCTTTTAACAGCAGAGGTTGATTGTGGGCAACATACTGTCGCAGTTAGCTCGCCGAAACTACTGCCGATTGCCGAAGTTGCTGGCTGGCTACGCAACGTTAGCTAATCCCGCTAGCATACGTACAGGCTAACTATAGCCAGTTAGCTTTGTGTGTAATGTTACAAAAAAAACACCTATTTCGTAGGAGCGAAGCTTAATATTTCATTCAATAAAAGTATGATACAAAAGGAGCACTAACGCCACATGTCTTGTGTTGACAACGTGGACGTAGCTCCGAAGGCAGTTGTAATACCGGTATTTAACTAGCAGTCTAAGCTAACGCTGTTGCGCTAACGTTAGCAAACGTCGGCGTAGCGTTAGCTAGCTAGCTGTTTAAACTTGTGAAAAGCCAAATAGCATCCCCGTCCAAGCTGCCTTTCACTTCCCCCCCCAATATTAGTATACACATAATAAAGACACATTGACTCGGTCAAGACCAAAAGCCATATTTTGCCAGATCAGCGGCAGAAACCGTGACCGGGAAAGTGAACTGAGACGGGGCTTTCGCCTGTCGTCTCCCCAACGTGACGTCATGCAATGCATTGTGGGGGAAAGACAAACCGCTGTAAAATAGTACCTACTTTTTCGTGTTATATTCTGTTTTGTGATACCTAACAACATCAAATACATGAATAACAGTTTAAATGTTTATTACCAACAAGCAATTACCACAAATTCGTTGGAAAATTAAACAACATGGACTTTAAACTTGTAGGGTTTCCCCACAAAGCTGTCCGGACCCCACACGTCTACTGTATTTCTGATTTTTGGACCCCACGAATGTAGTTAAATGGGGAAACACACACACACACACACACACACACACACACACACAAAGGCTGGTACTCACAGCAATAGTCTGGTACAGTGATCTTTTGTGCTGCCTCCTGAACTCTGTTCTGATCTTCATCAGGTCGACTTCACAGCGAGAGACCATGATCCTGGTCACCACCTTTTCCTTCGCTCCTTTACTCTGCAGAGAGACAACAAAACTAAATGGGAGGACACCAGACAGACGCAAGAGCAAACGGTTTGTACAATGTTATCACTGATAGAAATGAGGGACAAAATATTTAACATACTTTACTTTGCACATACTATATATTCTGAACCTTTGTGTTGTGACCCCTGTCACTACCCGATGGGAGTCCAGTGCAGATGTGAGTTGCGCATGCGTCACTTTGCGACAAGTAGCCTACAGGATACTGTCTATGGTTTTGAGCTAACGTTAGCAATCAAACAATCATAGATAGCTACAACGTTTTTGAAATGACTGCTAGCTACAAGTTAGCAATCATACAATCATAGATAGCTACAACGTTTTTGAAATGACTGCTAGGTAAGATGCTAATGGCGTTAGCAATACAAGTTAGCAATCAAACACAACAAAGGCTGTCACTGGAATGGCGTTTTGAGCTAACGTTAGCAATCAAGCAATCATATATAGCTACAACGTGTTTGAAATGATTTCCATCTTTTGTTATTGTATATAAAGAGAAAAGTGTATTATTTTACGGATTTCACAAATTTTAGTAAGACGCGTTATGTCGTAAACCGTTTAAATCTGAGCATGTGTGATTCACATCGGCACTCGACTCACATCGGCACTCGACTCACATCGGGTAGTGACTACCCCAAAAGAGTGACATTATGGGGACTTACTGACTATCTGGAGACCAAAAAGCCGGTCCCCACATTGTCAAATGAACGTAAACTGAAATGAGTTTTATTTTGGTGCTATAATTCTTGTCTTGTTGTCAAATTATATTTACTGATTGTCAACAGTACACAGGGGCGTTGGACTGGGGGTGAAAAGCGGACTGAGTACCTAGGGCCCTCATATGAGAAAAAGATGCTGGAATGAATTAATAGCTGTGGATGGGGGTAGGGGCCCATTTGAGAATGCCTTTCTACAGGGCCCAGAATATTTCAATTTCAATTTTATTTGTAAGGGACAGTGTGCAATTAAAACATAAATATAATCATTTGATGCATTGCACCAGAGTTAGCCTTAGGCTAATTTGCATCTGTAGTCCCACAGAAAGTTCAAATACAACAATTTAAAAGCCAAACAATGCTTAATTAGTTAAAAAAAACAGAAAAAAAACAGATAATAAATAGCAATAAAATACATCTCATATTACATTTCCACACACACAACATGATCAAGAGGTGTAGCAGTATGCACAGCACACAACCCCCCTATTCACACACACACACACACACACACACACACACACACACAAAAGAATAGTGAGACAAAGTGTTGAGGAGAGATTAACTGACAGTGTGTGAGCATTGCTGAGAGTTGTTTAGGTGATTTTTCAGATTAGCTTTAAAGCTGCCAAACAAACTACAGCTTTTTACATTATCCGGCATAGTATTCCATTGGGTAATGGCTTTGAAAGAGAAGGCTGCATGCCCAAAAGCTGAGGAGCAAAAAGGTACAATGCACTTGTGTATAGAAGCTATTCTAGTGGACCTTACAGAGCCTGTAGCGCAGTAAGAGACAAACAGGTAGGAGGAAAACCTTTTAAAATTTTATAAACTGTACATAGATTTGAAAATACTCATTTTGCTACGCCCCTCACCATGACCATACACAACATTTTTTAATCTTAAATCTAGCTAGCATAACATTAGCTGAGCAGACTATAAATATAAAATAAAATACTCAAGTAAGGTACCTTTACAATTGTACAGTACTTGTACTGTAAATGTACTTAGTTACTTTCCAACCCTGGACAAAAGTATGAAAGAGTACCTTCATGGCTTCATTGAGTCTGTTGGCGAAGTACAGCTGCCTGTTTTCAAAGCACTCCACTGTAAAGAGAAGACAGACGGACCTTTAATAAATCTTAAAGAATCAGTCTTCTGTTGTTTTATATTTTTATTATTGTCATCAGATCTCACGTACGGACGCAAACAACCGGTACGTGATCAGGCCACATTGTACGTTAATTATATTCTCTGCAGTAATTGTGTTTGCATTTAATTTATGATATAGAACTTATATAGTATTTATAGAACTGTATTTCATAACTTCTATTTTAGCTTGTCTCATCACATAATGGAAGACTACTGCCATGCAATCTCCATGTTTACATGGAGCATAAGGTCTGCAGTGTAATGCTAGATGTGTGTCAAAAGTCCCCACAAGTATGAGACCGTCGGCAGAATAGGCAGTCGGACTAATCAGTCTCCCCGAGTTGGTCCAAAAAGTGCGTCAGAACCCACCGAAGACGAAATACGTCTCCATAACATCAGGCGGCGCTAATCTGTATTGTAGCCCAAAAAATTAAAACTGGCAGCTGATTGGCCATAATGGGTGGCTCGTTCAGAATATGATTTCATACTGTACTTAAAGAGTTCACGGAAACATGTTTCTGAAAACATTTTAAGAGAGAAATAGGCTGTGCAGTTGTAGGGGTGTGAGAAAAAAATCGATACAGCATAGTATTGCAATATTTTCTGTGGCAATAGTGTATCGATACACAGACGCCAAGTACGGATCTTTTATGATATATGTGTTGGTCAGTTTATCTGCTTGATAATCTGATTTTGCAGCAATACAATTGAAGTGAGATAAACAAACAGAGAAATGTATCTTTTAAGATGAAACAGATGTTGACAAAGTTTTCTTTTGGGGACATAATTTGAAATTGGGATAAATTTGAAGTTGGAAAAAAGTTAATGAATTGCAATATATCGCAGAAAATTGCAATATGTTTAAAATCACATTCTTATCGTATTGTGACATAAGTATCATGATTATATCGTATTGTAAGGCCTCTGGTGATTCCCACCCCTTATGCAATTGCTGAATCTGTCTTCATTTCAGATCAACAAAGGTTAGTTTAAAAGACTTTCGTCAGATTTTGAGAGACTGTAGTCAGGCTCATCCCACTCGTCATTTCCGGGTTAGCTCTCCACCAATCAGATTGGTCATTTAGTCCGACTGCCAGCAGTGCCTGCCCTCCGATTCAACAAGTCAAATCGGCCCAAATGAAGGCCAACGGCCCTCCGACGGACGAAGGCACGGAACACACCGAACAGACTCGAGTCACCGACCTCGCTAGATGGATTATCAGGTTGGTGTGTCAGGGCCTTAAGACTGACTGACGTGTGTCCTCGTTTCCAAATGTCTCCGTTTGTGTCCGTCCAGACTACACAGCAAACCCCGGCAGTTTTCAAACCAGAACTGGGGCAGCAGCGTTTCCGAATGTCTCCGTTTTCAGGGGCTCGGAAACGCCAATATTGTGGACACACATGAACATAGCAAAAAATACGTATTAGTGTAGATGTAGCCTCTACCAGAGTTGTGCCTGAATGCGTTCATTGAACGATAGTTCATGAACTCGTTCATATTTTGGGCGAACGTGAACTGAACGTACCGTATTACTGCCTGATGAACGTTACTGTGAACTTGTTCATTCTGGTGTCGGCACGCTCTCAGTTTAACTTTGTCCAATAGAGCTTTTTCACGGCAGACATGTTGACATGTCATAGTAGGAAAATCACAGGTGTATTAAAACCCATTACTGATGGCTGCATTCCAATTAGGAGAGACCCTGGTATTGTGCATGCTGACTCACTGAAATATCTTACTGGGACACTTGATGGAACTAAGCCATAGTTAAGGTTATCAGTTTCAGCTGTGCTTTTCCTACTATGACAAGTCAACATGTCTGCTGTGAAAAAGGTCCAATAGGGTGCCAGATTGTAGAGCCTTCCGGGCCAAAACCACGGCTAAAACACACCGTAAACAGGCCTTCATATGTAGCGGAAAAAAACCCAATCTGGCAACACCAACCACCAGTGTCTCACCGCTGCATGGGTCATCAAAACATAAAGCAGCGTGGAGGCTTCGTATGATCATTTAAACCAGTTTTTTGACATTTCTGTTCAAACTTTGCCTGCTGGTTTTCAAAAAGAAAATCCCTTCAGTCCCATCCACAGCAAATATGAAACGGCACGTTGAACTGATCGGATATGAAGATGAAATTTGACGCATAGTTTCAGTGTTAATGATGATAAAATAATTGCTGTCTGTGGTTCTATATTTGGGCTGTGGCAATAAATTTAGAAAAATAATAGCTTGCAGCAACATACGGAACAAAAGAACTGGGAACTTAGTTCAAAATGTTGAAGTATGAACTATGAACTGAACTAGTTCATTTTAAAAGTTTTGTGAACTGAACTTTGAACTAGTTCATGTAGAAAGTGAACTTTTCCCAACACTGGTGGGTGCCATGTCATTTCTCCAACGCTCCATTGTTCCGATGAGTCTTTTGACGAGGTTGGTGAGGATGTGAAAAGTCTTGCATTTCTGTGCAAACTTTGCCCGCCGGCTTTCTAAAAGAAAATCCCCCAAAAAAAGAACTATGAACTAGTTAGTTTTTGGAACAGTGAACTGAACTTTGAACTAGTTCATGTAGAAAGTGAACTTTCCCAACACTGGCCTCTACTTTCTGACTTATTTAATAGTTTTAGGGCTCTGTGGCACAGAGGAATAAGATGCCAGGTACTGATGTGGTGTCTCTTACCGAGAGTGAGGAATGACTTTTCCAGATCTCCTTTCACCTCCTTCCTGATGCTCTCCTTCATGTCGTACGGACTGTAGCTCTTATACCTCTCAAACACTGACAAAACAAAGCACAAAAATACCGGCATGATACTGATAGTCGACAAGTACCTTAAGGGAAAGTTGAAAAGAACTTTGAACTGTGATGACACACAATGTTATGAATGTTGTATTCATATAACTGTTACCACAATCCTAAATTAACTTCAACCAATACTTGAGTTTCTATAAACAGATTTGGCGGGAACTTTGTCGATGGCGATGTGATGATGGGAAGTGTGGTGATGGATGGTGATGGTGATGTGAAAAAACATTGATATTGAATGTAAAGATATTTGCTCAGGGCGTGACAAACTTTGGCATTGAACACAAATACAATCAGTTTTGAACATATGATTTTTTGGGTATTAAACATGAAAAATGAAATTGCTGAATGTAGAAAAGCTTTTGCAATCTACAAAACCTCGGCATAGAGCACACAAAATGTCGGTATTGAACGTAAAACAAGTTAATGTTAAAATTTACACTGAATGCACGCGCAGCAGCACGGTGGCTCAGTGGTTAGGGCTTCTACCTCACAGCAAGAAGGTTCTGGGTTTGAATCCAGGTAGTTCCGGTCCTTTCTACGTGGAGTTTGCATGTTCTCCCGGTGCTTGCATGGGTTTGCTGCGGTTTCTTCCCATCATAAAGACATGCATACTAGGACTACAGTTGTTGACGTTATCCGTGTGTGTGTATCTGTGTGTGTATGCACAAATGCTAGCCGCGCACGCTTGTTTGTGTCTGTGTGTGTGTGTGTGTGTGCAGACATTAGCGGCGTGTGTATGCACAAACGTTAGACGTGCGCATGTGTGTGTGTGTGTGTGTGTGTGCAGACATTAGCGGCGTGTGTATGCACAAACGTTAGACGTGCGCGCGCGTGTGTGTGTGTGTACCTTTCTGCAGGTGGGGGACGCTCCTCTGAGACATGATGGTGATCCAGGTGGCCACGTCGGTTCCCTTCCTCTTCACCCCGGCTTCATACAGACACTGAGAGAGTCACACATGAGAACAGGTATGAAGGCATAGTGAGGGATCTCTGAGTGCTTATGATTTATTTATAGAGACAGAGTGCATTCAAGTCCCGGCCACACTGGAGGGGAAACAACTCTCCGTTGACTTTGTATTTTGTGACGGTTTCTACTCATCTACTCCATCTGCTAGCAAACAACAGAAAAATGCCTAAAAAAAGCTGCTGTGTGGTGATATGAATACCAATTATGTAAAGAACCCAGAACTTAAGTTTTTATAAGCTGAAAAAACCCCAAAAACTGACCTTTTAGAAAGACCAAAGAGGAAACAGACAGGAGGAATCAGCAGAGAGAATGGGGAGACACAAAGCTAACGATACGCCCAACGTTAGGTGTGTAGCAAGCATTTTGTTACCAAGTCAAATATGCACATGTTAGTTTTAGGCTTACTATATGTCTGCAAGTTAAGCTAAAGCATGTTGACAATATGCAGTTTGTGTTACAGTGGAATGTGGATGAATCAGAAATCTTTGCAGTAAGATTAACTTTGCGAATGCCTCAGCTTGCTAACAGCTAACCTGTCTTCTCTGGTAGTCAATGCAAATAGCGATTTACCATGTGCCCCGAAAGCTAGCATTAGCAGCTAACTACCGGTTTGCGGCAGCTGGTTTAAAGCTAGAGACACATTGGATTAGCATGAAAACAGATCCCAGAGAACGTTTGACTCAGTACACATATGTTATTAACCCCTAGGTTCATTTTGCGCCGGAATTGCCCTTTTACCATTAGCGTTTCAGCCCCTAAATGTTGCGCCGATTGTTTGAGTATGACGTGATGCACTCGGTCTCTATTGATGGATATCTCATTAAATATCACTGAGTTACTGAGAAATGAAACCAATTAGCTTTCTGACAAAAAAACTTTCTATTAATGTCCGAGCTGTTTAACTCACTCTGGCGTCCTCGTCAATCTTCTCGTAGTCGACCACGTTCGACGGTTGATCTCTCTTTGTCTGCGGATCAAGAAACAACAGCCATGTCGGTGTTAAAATTTTAAAAAATCGCAGCAGAACTGTTGAATAGCATCCTGGTGTTTTTGTCATTGTGCATGTGTACTCTTTAGAGCGTAAACATGTTAGCATGTAGCGCTAACACTAGCATGCTAACGGTTGCGGTTAGCCAGCTCGTTTCAGCTAGTGACGTAGAAAGCCGTGCAGATTTTGACCAGCTCACCCGGAGACTGAAGGCAGGACACATTCAGAAACCGGATCTCACTCAGAACACCATGGATGCGTGTGGGAGCACCAGAGACACAAAATAACACCCCAAATCCCAGAAAAAGTGATATTTTCATAATATGGGCACTTCAAAGAAATGCCAATTTCATGCCAAAGAGCATGTTTTTGTCCCATCCAAGAATGTTTTTGTGGACTAGCCAGACCTTCCTGGGCAGTGCTGTGGAGGAAGGTCTGACAAAGCGAGACTAGTTTACAGATAGTTGGTAGCTTGCTGACGCTAGCTACACAGCTCCAGGTGTATCGACCACCTCTCTTCTGGACTGGAACAGAGCCGACCCTGATTTGCATGCAAATAACGGCATCGGGTTTGACTGAAATCTGTACATTTTAGGCTACTGGACAATAGGTCATCTGTGGACGCTGAAATATGACCGAGAAATCTTTGTAACGCATTTGTTAAAAGTGTTCTTTAGTGTGTTTATCTCTCGGACGTTATACCACAAGACCTGAGAGAACTACCTGAACCAGAGCCAGCAGCAGTTTGGCGAAGTCTCCTGATGTGTCTCCTGCTACGTCTTTCTCCACGTCCTTCTTAAACACTGCACAGAGAAACAAAAGATGTGAACACATCATTATATGACACTTTATATATCGCCATAAAGATTTATCGGCATACATATGGCCTAACTGCCACAGCCACTGAAACAACGAGATCTCACGGTGCTCCCTACCCGGCTCACAGTCACCTTTTCTTTTATATAGACCTTAGTGGCCCCCTAATACTGTATCTGAAGTCTCTTTTATATAGACCTTAGTGGTCCCCTAATACTGTATCTGAAGTCTCTTTTATATAGACCTTAGTGGTCCCCTAATACTGTATTTGAAGTCTCTTTTATATAGACCTTAGTGGTCCCCTAATACTGAATCTGAAGTCTCTTATAGACCTTAGTGGTCCCCTAATACTGTATCTGAAGTCTCTTATAGACTTTAGTGGTCCCCTAATACTGTATCTGAAGTCTCTTTTATATAGACCTTAGTGGTCCCCTAATACTGTATCTGAAGTCTCTTTTATATAGACTTTAGTGGTCCCCTAATACTGTATCTGAAGTCTCTTTTATATAGACCTTAGTGGTCCCCTAATACTGTATCTGAAGTCTCTTTTATATAGACCTTAGTGGTCCCCTAATACCGTATCTGAAGTCTCTTTTATATAGACCTTAGTGGTCCCCTAATACTGTATCTGAAGTCTCTTTTATATAGACCTTAGTGGTCCCCTAATACTGTATCTGAAGTCTCTTTCCCAAAATTCAGCCTTTTACAGCCATTAGAGGTAACCTTGCTCCTTCATCTCCTCATAAGGAGAAGAGTCCTGATTGGTCCATCTGAGCTTTCATTTTCTCAAAGGCAGAGCAGGATACCCAGGGCTTGGTTTACACCTATCACTATTTCTAGCCACTGGGGGACCATAGGCAGTAATATTAATGTTAAAAAACCTCATAAAGTGACATTTTCATGCCGTGGGACCTTTAACTGTCATGTATCACCGTATTTTCATAGGATATTTCACACAGATTGTGGTGCGTAAGTTTTTGTACAATATCGTAAGAAGACCAAAAGAATGCATTGAAATCTTACATACTCCTTTTTCTGAACATTTCTTATTTTTCTTATTTTTAATTGGATTGAGTCTTTGAAACGTACTCTCTTTGTAAACCTTCTTGATGTCGGCAAGTTCTTCGTTGTTTCTAGAGCAGACGATCTCGATGAGGGTCTCCTCGTCCGTTCCCAGTCCCTGGACACAAAGACACCAGCAGGTCAGAATCCTCATTTCTACTTTAGTCCAGTATTTTTTTGATTTTTGATTTGATTTATTTTGGATTTGACAAACAACATAATCCAAAGGATAGCATGTTAAAGTGTAAACACTTATTTCCAACATGGTCCTTGGTGTTAAAACATGCAACACATAACGAAGACCTATTTCTGGTCAAAGACAATAACATATAATACAAATCATCCAAGGTTTGAAAGCATTCGAAAATCAAAGAATCATAAATCACATAAAATAATCAGTCTACTCTAACTAAAAAATATTGGCTACTCTATTCCATAAAAATACCTTTACTTTGTGTCTAAAAGCCCCCCTGGTATTTACAATTTTGAGGGAAAGTGGCAGATTATTCCATAAAGTTATACCTGTATGTTTTCCATGAGATATTCCGTGAGATATTTAACAAAATGTAGTTACAATAGTTACAAGGCTGTTGTCTTGTTTTTTTTCCTACCAAAAATGTGACATTTGTGTCGTCTTCTTTGGACCTATTTTTGTCTTCCTTCCTATACTGTCTTTCTACTTTTTACAAGTTTCTCGCTTCTTTCTTCTTATGTCACAGTTTTTTGAAGTTTTTGATACTATTTTTGACCTATTCTTGACTTCCTTCCTTCTTTCTACCATCTTTTTCCAAGTTTTTGTCTTTTTTTACAGTTTTTGTCTCTTTTTCACATCAGCATTTAAATGTTTTTTTATAGTTACAAGGCTGTTGTTTAATTAATCTATCACTGACAGCGCTGTACTGTTCTTGTTTATGTACACTTTTTATTTCTACTGAAAATGATTAGCGCTGGTCAGGGGGTACTTGGCATAAAGAAACAATTAAGAAGGGGTACAATATTGAAAAAAGTTTGATCCACTGGGCTAAACTATTTACACTACAGGCCAAAAGTTTGGACACACCTTCTCATTCAATGCGTTTCCTTTTTATTTTCATGACTATTTACATTGTAGATTCTCACTGAAGGCATTAAAACTATGAATGAACACATATGGAATTATGCACTTAACAAACAGGTGTGAAATAACTGAAAACATGTCTTATATTTTAGATTCTTCAAAGTAGCCACCTTTTGCTTTTTTATTAATAAATGCCACTAATTAACCCTGACAAAGCACACCTGTGAAGGTAAAACCATTTCAGGTGACTACCTCATGAAGCTCATTGAGAGAACACCAAGGGTTTGCAGAGTTATTAAAAAAAGCAAAGGGTGGCTATTTTGAAGAATCTAAAATATAAGACATGTTTTCAGTTATTATTTTTTTGTTAAGTACATAATTCCATATGTGTTCATTCATAGTTTTGATGCCTTTAGTGAGAATCTATAATGTAAATAGTCATGAAAATAAAGAAACACGTTGAATGAGAAGGTGTGTCCAAACTTTTGGCCTGTACTGTACCTGCCAACATTTGTTTTTCAAAATCCTGGAGATTTATGCGGGACTGGGGGTCGGGGGGGAGGTACTGTAAGTCTGTGCTACCAACATTGCCATCTTGAGTTCCATTTGCTTCACGTTTTTTGCCTCTGTCTGTTCTTTTATGATGAAATCGCTCTTATGTGCCTCTTCTGCACGATGGTGCCACTGTGTTTTAATGTGC
Organism: Perca schrenkii; assembly: GCA_025617405.1. Classification (NCBI taxonomy): domain Eukaryota; kingdom Metazoa; phylum Chordata; class Actinopteri; order Perciformes; family Percidae; genus Perca; species Perca schrenkii. The sequence continues at coordinate 45,016,887 of CM046787.1, forward strand.
TGGGTGATGTAATTTTCCCGCTGTGCGCTACATTTAAATCAATGTGACTGAATGTTGCCAGGTTGAGGGTTACAGGTTGCCAGGTTGAGGTGACTAACTGGTTGAACATTGTATCGGTGGATTGTGTGAAATAGGATGCGTTTCATACAAGATCTGGCAACTGGTCAACATTAGACAAACATATTGGTCTGATTATTTATAAAGGAGTTTGGGCCGTGCTGCAAATTATGGGAGTTTCCCAGGAGAAATAACAAACCGGGAGGGGTCTGGGAGATAGGGCTAAAAAACGTGAGAAACCGGGAACATCGGGTGTTGGCAGCTATGGCAGAGGGGTCTGAGGCGTTACGCTGTCGATTCGATACAGAAGCATAAAACAGCCTTAAGTGTACTTAGTTAGATTAAACCAGTGGTGGCGCTGACCTTCATGGAGGCTTTGAGCTCCGAGGCATCGTACTGAGCGGTGGTCTTCATCAGACCCAACATCAGAGCCTCCATAGGGCCGGACAGCGCCGCCTTCAGGGCCGTGTTCAGATCCTGGAAAAAGGTCAAGAGCACACACACCAAATGTCTTAAAAAAACAATACTGGAAACAATAATTTGACAGTAATAGTTGTGTCTGTGATGTGCAACAGTATCTACTGATTCAGGCCTTTGAATATCATGTTTATTAAAGGTGCCCTGCCATACAAAACCGTAATTTTTTTAAATATGTAAGGTCCATATGTGTTTGTGTTATATGTGGTGAATGTGAAAATGAACTGCTACCTTCTCTGTCAGCTCTAGCCACTGAACATAAATAAGCAGAGAAATCAGACCAATCACAAAAGCTGGTCAGTCTGACATCATATTGCCTGAGCTCATTACTATTCATGAGCTCGCCCAGTTGCGCTGGGTAAAGGATTCTGACAGCCAGGCTCTCATTGGCTAGCTGTTAGCCAACCAGATTCATAAAGCTTAGCTCGTTGAATATTAATGAGAACTGGCAGAAATCGAGCTGAGTCTTCCTGGAGGCTTTCTATACCACGCTAGAATGGCTTGAAACAAGGTAACCAAGGCATTTCTTCCACAAAATGTTTTTTACAGAGTCCATGGTAGAACTTCAGACATTACCACAAAGTCATGAAATACGTGTGGCAGGGCACCTTTAAAGCAGAAACTTTTATTTTTTGGGCATTTTTAGGCCTTTATTTGGATAGGACAGCTTATATGAAAGGGGAGAGAGAAGGGGAATGACCTGCAGCAAAGGGATGCAGGCCGGAGTCGAACCTACGGCCGCTGCGTCATGGAAAAAAACATTTATATATGGGCGCCTGCTCAACCAGGTGAGCTAACCAGGCACACAGCCAAAAGATTTCTAACCTTCTTGGCGATACGTTCGTATTCGAAGGCGATCTCTCTCCGCTGCTCTCCGCTGCGTCTGGTCAGGATGTCGATGATGGTCTGTTCGTCTACACCTGCAGGACGATTATTTCATTTTAGTTTTCAGTTTAATGTCAATGTTACTTTTATAGAAGCTTTCAATACAAGTAAAACCAACGTGCTTTACATTAAAAACAGTGTACACATTAAAACCAATACCTGAAATGAAAGTACTGTCAAAAAACTACGTTGTTACGTATCATTGCATATTTTTAAGTGGATTTTTGGAAAACCTGTTTGTGTGTGTGCGTGTGTGTGTATGTGCGTGTGTGTATGTCTGTGTGTGGGTGTGTGTCTGTGTTTGTGTGTGCGTGTGTGTGTGTGTGTGTGTGTTTGTGTGTGTGTGTTTGTGCGTCTGTATGTGTGTGTGTGTGTGTGTGTGTGTGTGTGTGTGTGTGTGTGTGTGTGTGTGTGTGTGTGTGTGTGTGTGTACGTCTGTATGTGTGTGTGTGTGTGTGTGTGTGTGGGGGGGGCAAGGTGGAGGGTGGGGGGTGTGGCCTTGACCAACTGCCACTTTGCTCGTTTGAAAGCCATGATGTCTCTCTCTCTCATGGGGGGGCCAAATTCTCTGGGTGGTCAAAGCAAAGAAAGGGGAGGTAACCTTGCTCCTTATGACCTCATAAGGAGAAGATTCCTGATTGGTCCATCTGAGCTTTCATTTTCTCAAAGGCAGAGCAGGATACCCAGGGCTTGGTTTACACCTATCACCATTTCTAGCCACTGGGGGACCATAGGCAGGCTGGGGGAATTAATGTTAATATTAATGTTAAAAAAACCCATAAAGTGAAATTTTCATGCCATGGGACCTTTAATAGATCCACGACTTTGGATCCTTGTTTGCGCAGTCTGCAAGCAATCTCTTTTCCTGGCCATGTCCCCCGACGCCAGAGACTTTACATTGTAAAGATCTTTTAAACATCTGTGAATACATCCGTGGTAAAACCAGCACTTTGTTCCCCTGTTATGAACTCAGACGGTTCTTTGTAGTCTCAGGTTTGTTTCTGAAGTGAAAGACTTTGTTGTAATGTGATCCAGACTCTCTGACCTTATGTAAACTTTCGTTTAGATGCTGACGTCCACTGAACTATTTGTGATGTTGCAGGCAGATCCCAGTTACATAAGTCTGAGAAAATATGTGGAAACTTGCAGGCAGCTGGCGAGCTGAGTTGTTGGACTCTCTCACCTTTAGTTTTGATGGCCGTCTCGATCCTGGCAGCGTCTGTGGCTGGGTCGAAGTCTCGTGCCGGCACCACGGTGGGGAATTTGGGCTCCACTTCCTACAGAGGACAGAGAGAGAGAGATATATGTATACATGCTTTCTCACAGTCAGAAACAACATGACGGCTTCTGATGTAAAGGGGTTTCATGTAATTTATTGGAGTTTCTGCAATTAGACTCTCTATCAAATTGCCATTTTATGCTGACTGTGCTTTAACAATAGTTACTGTAGATTGTGTGATTGGCTGACTGAAAAATTCAAGAAGGTTTGTCCTATATAAAATCTTAGAAATGTGGGAACATAGGGCTGTGGGACCATTGGGCTGTGGGAACATAGGGCTGTGGGACCATTGGGCTGTGGGAACATAGGGCTGTGGGACCATTGAGCTATGGGAACATATGGTTATGGGACCATTGGGCTATGGGACCATTGGGCTGTGGGACCATTGGGCTTTGGAAACATAGGGCTGTGGGACCATTGGGCTATGGGAAAATATGGTAATTGGGACCATTGGTCTGTGGGACCATTGGGCTGTGGGACCATAGGACTGTGGGACCATTGGGCTGACCCCCGACAGACAGCTGAAAGAAAACTGTGTTCTCTTCTTCACTCATTGATCCGCCTTCAGTCTCTGCAGGACGACCTCGCCGTCCCTTTATCAGGTTTCTCTCTGGGTGGAGAACCAACCACACCTTTATCTGCTTTACGAGGACAGTAAAACACCGCCGCGACACTATGGGGCCTTTCTCAGGCAGTAAAGATACGAAAATCTGTACATACGTCCACACGTTAAGATATGGGTGATATGGCGACATGTTATAGTGCAATAACTGTCGCAGCATTATCTGGATGATAAATATCTGTGTGCATCATTGTGTCCTGTTTCCTGTGTGATGATAGCAGGTGACTCACCCCTCCGTACGACAGCGTCAGTTGGCCCAGAAACTCCGAAACGAGCGCCATGTTGAGTCAAACCTGCAGGGAGGCAACACACAAAGAACAGTTTCTATCAATCATTATGGCAACTTTTCCACTTCAGCAGTTTCTGAACTGTTGTTCCCTCTTCTGTGCTTTAGAGCTGCAACTGAAGATTATTTTGTAGTGGCCGGGTTGCCTCAGTGGGCAGAGCAGGCGCACATATACTGAGAGGTTTATGCCTCAATGCAGAGGTCCAGGGTTTGAATCTGACCTGTGACAATTTCCTGCATGTCTTCCCCTTCTCTCACCTAGCTGTCCTGTCAAAAATGAACGGCACGGGACACACCGAACAGACTCGAGTCACCGACCTCGCCAGACTGTCTAACGGCCGACAATCGGCTAAATGTGTCCCGACTATTAAAAAAACTGTTTTTCTCACTCTTTTTTCAACGTTTTCGACACATCCTACTTAAAACCCAGATGGAAACTTTCCCTTCCTGCACCGGAGGTGAAATCCCAAAGACACATCAGTTCTGATTTCATCTGAGAAATACACATTTCCTCCCAATGGAAACATTTCCATGTTTCCTCTTCAGCAGATTTTCTAAAAGCACAAGACGAGCCAACAATGGTCTGTTATCGCCGAGAGCTTCAGATTCCAGCGGGCTGTAAACGCCTCAGATGGGTGTGTTTGATTGATTGACCAGGACGTGGCAGAGGGCGTGTCTGCAGATAAGGATACATGGATCACAGAACAAACAGATGTGGAGACGCACGGTGCCTGTTATGTGACACACACACACACACACACACACACACTGAACTAAAGTGTTAGTTTGATTAGTAACACACAATCGATAAAGTTATTGTGATTTGAAAACATTTCAGAGGATCTGGAAAGCTCTCCCGACCTTTTGACACTAGGCTCGTTGGAGATGAGCCAGGTCTGTGCAGAATCGATCACCGGCGACCGCCGCCCAATGCATGCTGGGTAGATTTGTGTCCAACTTGATCCCGACTTGCTCTGAAGTCTGATGCACACGTGGGCAACGATAATCTCACGAGAACAAGGCGGCCGCAGGTTTGAGAGCCAGGCAGCGCAGTTGCTTTTCACAGACTGCAAGACCCAGGCGGACCCAGGGTCATGCTGGGAAACGCCTGGTGGTCTCTCAGCTGATCTAACAGCTGATTGGTTCAGAATCCACTCAACATGATGACGTTTTATATAAACTTTTTATAGATTTTGATTTGGAGGGATTTTAACTGCTATTTGTCTGATTTAAAGGCTTATTCTGTATAGAACACCTGTTGTGAGGCTGAAAGTTACGTTTAGAAGTCAGAGAGACTAAATCTGTTCAGATTACAGTAATTAAAATCAGCAACAGATTGCATGTAGAGCATTCTGACAGCTACTCTCATAATTAAAACAAATGGAGACTTGTGTACCAGCTGATATAAGCCTCTCCCCGGAACACGTAGCTCCTATGGAGCCATTTTGATACTAACAAGCCATCACTTCCCGTTAGCATCCCATTGACTCCCATTCATTTTGAACGTCACTTTGACAGAGAATAACTTTACATCTGAAGTGTTTAAAGACTCTATTTGTCCGTTGTTTATTTCTTAAGAAACACGACAATGTATAAAAGGCTCCATTACCTTGTAGCTCACGTTATGGCTCCGTAGCAGACGCTTTTATAAAAATAGGCTAACGATTGGGTCATAACCACGAGACTTACTGTCACACAGTAGAGGAATTACCGTATAGTACAGGAGAAGCTCACACGCAGTTTGGACTTCCATTAGCTGTTTAAGTTTAATTACTAATGTTAACTAGCATGTTAGTGATCAGTAATTAGCCTGTGTCTATGTTATCTCCTTACATATACCTACACTCTCCGTCTCTGTAAGATTGGGAATGATTGAGATTTCTCTCGGCACAGCTACCAGAAGACTTCACACTTTCAGACACGTTGATCACGTCACATCTACGTCTTCAAGCTCAGTTGGAGGCTGCTCAGTAACGCTCAGCCAGCACCGGGAAAGAGACTTCTGATATCCTTCACTGGTCTCCGTCCAGAGACACGGGATCTGGTGGTCCAGTTTATATAATGTCTATGGATATATGGCTCTGATAACATTTTATTAAATCAGAATCGGACCGCAGTGTTTCTGTGATTTCCTGTTCAGCCTGAAGGCTGCTGGAATCAGCTGGAAATTGTCCGTCTTGAGAACGAGCCTTTTCTTACATAACATGAACAGGAACAGGAAGTGTGTGCAGGTCAGTGTGTTTCACCCATCACCTAGCAGCAGCGGATATACAGACAGTCCTGAAGTTTCTGTCCAACAGAAACAAAAGGCCTATATGTCACACAACACTTGGAGAGAGGAAGAAGGTCTCTGAGTGGGGATATGGCTCTTCAGGTTAGCTTTTTATAATGGTGGAGCCCGATAGATACTGCTGGACCAAGTCTCTCTGCTACCTGCCGGAAGTCACCTAGGGCGACGTGGTCTGGATTGTAAATTAACTCAGACACATACACACAGACACACACAGACACCTGCGCACGCGCACACCTACACCCTGTTATGGGTGCTCTCTCTCCGCCCTGAGTTGGGTGGCCTTTTTCTCTGTTTTTCTGTGTCTGCCGTGTTTTTCCACCTGGAGTGCTGGAGGCGTGTCCAGAGGAAAGTAGGTCAAGGGGCGTGGCCGATTCATCACTGCACAGCCAGTCTTCACAGCTGCAGCTCATCGCCATGATTCACCTCTGCCATACTTAAACCTGGGCTGATCACCTCTTCGGCGCCAGTTCGTTATCTACAACTCAAGTGGTAACTTGGCTCTCAGTTGAAACTCCAGTATTGTCCGTGTAACCCCGTACTCTGGGTTTTTTGCCTTTGTTCCCTGAGCTCAAACTAACCCTGTGTGTCTCTCTCTAGTACCTGCTCTGACCTGCTGCTTCCTCCGCTGTGCCTACACACTCCCCAGCCTCACCGTTCTGCCGGCGCCTCCACCTGGGACTCAATCTACGGACTCAGCTCTGCCTGTCCACCCCGTGTCCCGTAATACTTGGACTCATCCCCGTCGGCTCGTCTGAAGCCTTGTACCAGCCAGGAGTTTTCCCGCTTGACACTGCCCTCAGTGATTGTCTGAGTACTCCCAGCTCCATTAAACTTTTTGAAACTGTTTATACGTTGTCTGTGTGATTCTCTGCGTTCTGGGTCAGACAAGCCTCCTAACACACACAGAGACACACACACACACACACATACACACACAAAGAGACACAGACACACACGCACAAACAGAGACACACACAGACACCTGCGCACGCGCAGACACACACACACACACACACACACAGAGACAGAGACAGAGACACACACACAAACAAAGACACACAGAGACACATGTGCACACACACACACACACACAGACAAAGACATACACACACAGACACACAGAGACACACAGACATACACACACACAAACAGAGACACACACACAGACAGAGACACACACACAGACAGAGACACGCACAAACAGAGACACATGTAGAGACACACACACACACACGCACAAACCAAGACACACACAGAGACACATGCGCGCACACACACACACACACACACACACACACACACACACACACACACTTGTGAATCTCTATCACGGACCAAGGTGTAATTTACAACCCTACCAATAATCGATTCTGTATTTTTACTGTGGGGACCTTTTCTACAATTTTTTACGGATTCATTTCTTCTGCTTCCAGTGCAGCGCTCCACCACCCCTCTGTGATCCTCCCTCTCCATTTGACACCAATGTGATACTCTGGTAATTTCAGGAGAGGGCAGAGAGCAGCGTGGGCTGCAGGGAGGACTTTACCCAGCCGCGCCCATCCACCAACACATCTGGAGCACCTCCATCGAGGCGCCTGAGTGAGATTTGATCTCTTACTGGTCCCCTAATACTGAATCTGAAGTCTCTTTTATATAGGCCTTAGTGGTCCCCTAATACTGTATCTGAAGTCTCTTTTATATAGACCTTACTGGTCCCCTAATACTGTATCTGAAGTCTCTTTTATATAGACCTTAGTGGTCCTCTAATACTGTATCTGAAGTCTCTTTTATATAGACCTTAGTGGTCCCCTAATACTGTATCTGAAGTCTCTTTTATATAGACCTTAGTGGTCCCCTAATACTGTATCTGAAGTCTCTTTTATATAGACCTTAGTGGTCCCCTAATACTGTATCTGAAGTGTCTTTTATATAGACCTTAGTGGTCCCCTAATACTGTATCTGAAGTCTCTTTATATAGACCTTAGTGGTCCCCTAATACTGTATCTGAAGTCTCTTTTATATAGACCTTAGTGGTCCCCCTAATACTGTATCTGAAGTCTCTTTTATATAGACCTTAGTGGTCCCCTAATACTGTATCTGAAGTCTCTTTATATAGACCTTAGTGGTCCCCTAATACTGTATCTGAAGTCTCTTTATATAGACCTTAGTGGTCCCCTAATACTGTATCTGAAGTCTCTTTATATAGACCTTAGTGGTCCCCTAATACTGTATCTGAAGTCTCTTTATATAGACCTTAGTGGTCCCCTAATACTGTATCTGAAGTCTCTTTATATAGACCTTAGTGGTCCCCTAATACTGTATCTGAAGTCTCTTTTATATAGACCTTAGTGGTCCCCTAATACTGTATCTGAAGTCTCTTTTATATAGACCTTAGTGGTCCCCCTAATACTGTATCTGAAGTCTCTTTATATAGACCTTAGTGGTCCGCCTAATACTGTATCTGAAGTCTCTTTTTATATAGACCTTAGTGGTCCCCCTAATACTGTATCTGAAGTCTCTTTTATATAGACCTTAGTGGTCCCCCTAATACTGTATCTGAAGTCTCTTTTATATAGACCTTAGTGGTCCCCTAATACTGTATCTGAAGTCTCTTTTATATAGACCTTAGTGGTCCCCCTAATACTGTATCTGAAGTCTCTTTTATATAGACCTTAGTGGTCCCCTAATACTGTATCTGAAGTCTCTTTTATATAGACCTTAGTGGTCCCCCTAATACTGTATCTGAAGTCTCTTTTATATAGACCTTAGTGGTCCCCCTAATACTGTATCTGAAGTCTCTTTTATATAGACCTTAGTGGTCCCCTAATACTGTATCTGAAGTCTCTTTTATATAGACCTTAGTGGTCCCCTAATACTGTATCTGAAGTCTCTTTTATATAGACCTTAGTGGTCCCCTAATACTGTATCTGAAGTCTCTTTTATATAGACCTTAGTGGTCCCCTAATACTGTATCTGAAGTCTCTTTATATAGACCTTAGTGGTCCCCCTAATACTGTATCTGAAGTCTCTTTTATATAGACCTTAGTGGTCCCCTAATACTGTATCTGAAGTCTCTTTTATATAGACCTTAGTGGTCCCCTAATACTGTATCTGAAGTCTCTTTTATATAGACCTTAGTGGTCCCCTAATACTGTATCTGAAGTCTCTTTTATATAGACCTTAGTGGTCCCCCTAATACTGTATCTGAAGTCTCTTTTATATAGACCTTAGTGGTCCCCTAATACTGTATCTGAAGTCTCTTTTATATAGACCTTAGTGGTCCCCCTAATACTGTATCTGAAGTCTCTTTTATATAGACCTTAGTGGTCCCCCTAATACTGTATCTGAAGTCTCTTTTATATAGACCTTAGTGGTCCCCCTAATACTGTATCTGAAGTCTCTTTTATATAGACCTTAGTGGTCCCCCTAATACTGTATCTGAAGTCTCTTTTATATAGACCTTAGTGGTCCCCTAATACTGTATCTGAAGTCTCTTTTATATAGACCTTAGTGGTCCCCTAATACTGTATCTGAAGTCTCTTTTATATAGACCTTAGTGGTCCCCTAATACTGTATCTGAAGTCTCTTTTATATAGACCTTAGTGGTCCCCTAAAAATTGTTATGCCATGGGACCTTTACAGCAGAAAATTTTATTTTTTGGGGCATTTTTAGGCCTTTATTTGGATATTTGGAGAGAGAAGGGGAATAACATGCAACAAAGGGACGCAGGTCAGCGTCGAACCTGCGGTCGCTGTGTTGAGGAGTAAACCTCTATATATGGGCGCCCACTCAACCAACTGAGCTAGCCGGGCGTCCTGTTTTAGGCAATTGTATCCACCTTATTCCTAGCTCCCATGATACCTTGTGAATTATGGGCGTGGCTTCCGGAGCCTGCGATTGCCATCGTAACGGTCATAAACAGTCATTGCGGTACGCTAATTGTCTTTCAGCGTTTGAGAAATAAAACATGTGGGAACACAGCCTCAAAGTCACCTCAAACAGGACAGTGTGATTATACCTCTGCCTTCTACTAGCGAGGGATGGGAGGACGACCTGAAAAAGTGGCTTTTTAGGTTTTTTAGCCACATTCTTTGGTATTCCTCATCAGTTGGCAGGCGATGGAAACTGTGCCGTGTGTCACAAGATCAATCCCTTTTTGTTTTGCGGGGGTGTGGTCAACACACTGTTGTTGAAGCCACAGATTTAGCTTAAGCTGGTTGTTGGTACAGCTGCGAACAATGACATTTTATAATAATAATAAAAACAACTTATGTTAAAACAAACCAGTGTTAGTTAAATTAGCTATAGTTGAAATTAGGGCTGCCACTTCTTAGTCGATTAGTCGACTAAGAGGTCGTTTTGGTCGTTTTGGTCTCGACTAAGATTTCTTTAGTCAATTAGTCATTTTTTATGCTTATTCATGCTTAATTACTCATTTCCAAGAAACTTCTGAGCACATTTATGGTAAACCCAAGTTTTAAAGTGGTGCTTTTGCAGGATTAATTGTGGAGAAACTCAGTTTTACAGATGGTTAATTAACTACATTTATATTGTGCTTTTCTAGTCTTAACCACCTCTCAAAAGCACACAGCTCTATCAATTAAATCAACTAATCGATTAGTCGACAAAATCCTATACTGTAAGTGTTAGTCGACTAACAATTTCTTTAGTCGAGGACAGCCCTAGTTGAAATAATTTTAGAAAGAAACACTGTTGTCGGCTGGCTGGGGCCCGAGCGATGTCTTTCTCTAGCACTCTGGCTGGGGCTAACGTTAACGTTACTAGGAAACGGCTACTTCCGCTATCTCACCGGAAGAAATGACAGAAATGATGGAAAAAGCTTAAAAACGTAGGAGATAAAACAACAACAAAAACATTATGCAATATTTTTGCAGAATAAAAGTGACAAAAACATTGGGAAATGGGAAAAAAAAACTTGGAAAAAAATGACAAATATGTCGAAAAAAGTGATAAAAAAACGTAAAAAGTGACAAAAAGAACAACAAATGTGTCAAAAACGTTGGATAAAGTGACAAAAACTTGGAAAAAAGTGAAAAACATGTTGTAAAACGTGACAAAAACAATGAAAAGAGTGTCGAAAATTACTACAAAAAACGTAAAAAGTGACAGAAATTACAATAAAAAGTGACAAACAAGTTTTTTTTATTTGGACTGAGCAAAACTAAAAGTTGCAGAGTGGGCGGGAGGACAACACGAGGGTTTAATGATTTTTTGCAAACTCACTGAGGCTGGATGACTCATTGGACTGATGCAGTGCAAATAATATGTAGAATTTTTACCCATCTGTACTTTACTTTGTTATTTAGTCCAAATATTTCTGGAAACTTTGACTTTTGCTCCGGTACATTTCCCCTTAAGCATCTTCGTTACTTGTTGGTTACTACAAAATGAAATCAGAAGAAATGTATGGCTGCAAAATAAGCATCACTGCTCCCAGATTGTCTCTGTTGTTTTCATTGCTGATGTCAGCTTTATGCTTCACTGTCAGGAAGACACACATTACATCTCAGATAAGTAATATTCTAAAAGGCGACTATATCTTCTACCAAAGTAATTTTCTTGTAACATACTTTTACTTTTACTCAAGTATTGCTTACAAGTACTTTTATACAAGACTAGACGGATGTTTCTGGCAGTTTAAAGTACCGAAAAACCACCGAAATGCTTCGTTTTGGGCTTCTAGCAGTCGAGCAGTGAAGTAAAGCTGAACTCTCCGTGCAAAGAAACTGCCGTGGCAGTTATTGTTTATATATATTATTATATACATTATGTACCATATAAATTATAGTATTACAGTTTCCTTACCTTCAGCAGAAGCAGCAGCAGCAGTAGTGAGGCAGTGCACAGCAGCAGCTCCGTTATGATCCAGGACAGGCAGGGCGTGGTGTTAAATAGCTGACTCACACACACACACACACACACACACACACACACACACACACGCACACACACACACACACACACTCACACACACACACCACACACACACACACACACACGCACACACACACACACACACCCACACGCACACTGACACACACTGGATGACTCAGTGAACTAAACGTTTGCACATCAGACTGAACACATGGACATAAATTCCTCACTGAGGTCAGACACAATGCTGGTTTCTGATTGGTTGGCAGGTTGGCATGTGTCCCATTAAAGTAGTAAACGGGGACGTCTGAAACTGTTTAGGCACTGGCCTGATAATTAAGGGTGTTTGTTGTCTCTCCATGGACACCTGGGAGCTCGTTATCCATACTGGACGATTCAGCACCTCATGATTTGTTCATTCATTTAACAGAGATGCTCACAAGTCTCTGAGCTAGAATCTGAGTCAAGTCTTGAGTCCGAGTCAGAGAGTCCACTGCCTTTCTTGTTTGGTCTTTGCTGTACGAAGTTTTTAAAGCCAAAGGTTCTGATGAATAGCACAGCAGCTACACGTGCAGCAGATATCCCAAAATGCATCTGTGTTGTAGACAGACTTTTCTCCACAGCATTGTGGAGAAAGAGCTGGACATAGCAACCGGCTCTCACTCCGAACTAAAATACAGACGTTTGGACAGTGACTATCAGCGTCTGAAGCGACTGAAGTGTTTGTATAACGCACCAGGGAGAGCAGCAGCTACACAGGGTTTGAAAATGGCGTAGCACTAAGAGCGACAACGGTAGCGAGTAGTATGAAAGCCCGAAAATCCACATAGGGAGGTTGGTTGGGGGGGAGGATGGGTCAAACTACACAGGACTTTCACCCAGGAGACATTCATGTTCATGTCCCACGTGTCATTTTACCTAAACCCAACTGTCCCATTCTTCTTTACCTAAACCCAACTGTCCCGTTCTTCTTTACCTAAACCCAACTGTCCCGTTTTTCTTTACCTAAACCCAACTGTCCTGTTCTTCTTTATCTAAACCCAACTGTCCTGTTCTTCTTTACCTAAACCCAACTGTCCCGTTCTTCTTTATCTAAACCCAACTGTCCCGTTCTTCTTTACCTAAACCCAACTGTCCCGTTCTTCTTTATCTAAACCCAACTGTCCTGTTCTTCTTTACCTAAACCCAACTGTCCTGTTCTTCTTTATCTAAACCCAACTGTCCCGTTCTTCTTTATCTAAACCCAACTGTCCCGTTCTTCTTTACCTAAACCCAAACTGTCCCATTCTTCTTTACCTAAACCCAACTGTCCCATTCTTCCCATGGAAACGTAAGCCCACCCACAACCTTTTCCTAAACCTAACTGCGTCAAAAGTGACGCCAATAGTCCCAACCAAACACGTTTAGATAAAGCACGTTTAGATCTGACGCTAAAGGAGACTTTTAGGGTCCATAACAACGCCAAAGACACCTGACCAAGCGTCTGTATTTTTCGCAATGGGAGTGAGAATCCGCTGGACATAGAGACTAATTGAATTCAAACTGGCAGCTTTCCAAACCACACCCACTCCCGTCAGTGAGGTCACTTCCTGCATTGATTCACATGAATTTGTGGGGCTTGTTCACTGCTATTCCTGTAACTTATTAACTTTAATCAGATCCATAAATCCCTGCCAGCACCACCACCCTGACCCCCTCCACGCCCAGTGTATCACTCACCGTCTAGATAAATATTAGCAGACCTGGTTGACCAATAACGAAATACCTCCTCCAGTCCACTTCCACCACCCACTGTATTTAAAATAAACTATACACTGTGTTGCTATGTGACAAGACCGAGACAAAGATCACTGTAATATTTAGAGTTTGTTCATGAATCGGACGACAGAAGTCAAACTGTGGATGAACTTCAGTTCAAATCTTTCAGAACAAAACAGGAAGTGAAGGCTGTGACAATCAGTTTCAGCTGTTAGAAAGTTTTCGACGCACCTTTGGCTGACTTTCAGAGACACACAGAGGGACTGCTCAGCGTTAAAGCTGCAAGATCAGTTAACTTGTTTCGCAGAACATGAAATACAATACTGTTCTGATGGAACTATTCCATTGAGTGATGGCTTTAACTGTCCAAAGGTTGTGTACAGTGCAGTTACTGTAAGGGCATACTATTGAATATTGTATTTTTGTAGTATGTATGTGTATATGGATGTCATATGTCTGTGTGCCTATGTGTATGATGTGAATGAAGCGAGCTGGAAAGATTGTGGCTGACCCCTCCCACAAACTCTTTGAGCCTCTCCCCTCTGGCAGGAGGCTGAGGTCCATCAGGACCAAAACCTCACGCCACATAAACAGTTCTTTATCAACAAGGCCCGGAAACCACCCTGACTCTCTCCACACCCCACCTCTGGCTCTACATGCCACTGTACTTACTCTGCTGTAGCGTTCCTTTTTACTACTGTTTAACTTATTTTTATTATTTATTTTACTTCTTTTTTTATCTATATTAATACATCCTATGTGTATATGTTTATACTTATATTCTTTTTATCTTTCTTATATTTAGAGAATATGTGACGTGCACCAACACGACAAATTCCTTGTGTGTGTAAAAAACAAACTTGGCAATAAATCCCTTTCTGATTCTGATTCTGATGTGTATAAGCTATTGAAGTATCTCTATCTCTATCTATCTATGTAATGGAGGCTGTTCTGGCGGATCTTACAGCGCTAACAGATTGGCGATATACAAAATCATGTAAACGTTCTCTGGTTTAGATATGAGCAAGGAAAACGGTCCTGTGGGTCAACAAACGACAGATATCCACGTATGGTTTGCAGAACTTAAAGCTGTTTCATGCTTCTTGCGCTCAGCCAACACGGTCTCACGGCAGTTCGTGTAATGGTCACGTTGTTTTAAATCTATTGATACGTGTTCCCGGGGACGTTCTCGTGCTGTGACCACGACATATGCTTCCCATTTAAATACATTAGTTTACATTTTCGTCCTGGCCACCATGAAAAAAACGACAAAAACGTCCCCGTGAACACGCATCTATAGATTAAAATAATTTGACCATTACACGTACTGCCATGAGACCGGGTTGACTCAGCACGGTTGGGGGCGCGTACCGATAACACGCCACTTGGCGCATGGTCGCCGCGAGCCATCGCAGTCTTTCATAATGATTACGGTCAGAGCGAGCCAAAGAACTTCTTCTCTCCTGAAGCCAATCATGGCAACCCGGTCTATGCAATCGCGTCCGTTATTGTTACAAAATCTCCAGATTGATCTAATGAAGTGGTGTATGTATGACACGGCAATTCGTATGCCATTATTGGGGTGTTAATGAAGACGCATACTCGCTTTTTAGCGTGTTTATTAAGGCATGGATACCCAAACCGAGCCCGACGGGTCCCGATGGGTCCCGACACTGGTCTCTGAGTGGACCGTACAGTTGTGCTGATATGAGCTTTTTCAGTCGACATCCCCGCCAAAAGACTGAAAAAATTCAAGCCTCTAGAGTCAGAAACCTGCTCAATGTTCAGTATGTACCTCTCAGTGTTTGGCTCTGATCAGCTGGACTCTTTCTGCATTCTTTCCTCTGTTATGTAATGCCAAACTCTTCCACTTACAGAGGAAACTCCTGCTGACAAAAACAATGTTAACAGAGAGCGGAAAGCTCTATTGTTTTCTGGGTTTTTTTTTAACATCCAACAGCAGCCAGACTTGACAAAGGACTCTCTCTCTTTTTCTTCAAAAACCTGGCATGATATTCTCTGTGGATAATTGTCCATCGTCCCCAGAGACTAATTCCTACGTTATGCCAGCTCAGTAACTTTTCACATTCCAAGCATTTCTTGAGTTTTTTTCTTGCACTTGTTTTTCTGTCTCTGCTGGCTGGAGAAGGGAGAATCCTGCAGAGGAACTACAGTTTAAACAGAGATACCATTTGTCCTGTACTGCTGAAGGAAGGCAGAGTTTGTGCTTCATTACTCTGAGCTCTCTCTCCTCTGTGATTCTATGGCAACGCAATCAAAAGCTGTATATCATCTGAGATAAGTGCTGACTGCTGATAAAGATGTGGACAGAGCTTCGGTCAATCATTTTGTTGTGATGTAATACCTTTTGAGACAGGAAGTGGAGGTTGGGACTTAACCCAGGGGGTAAGCCTCTCCTCACAACGTGAAGCTCCTATGGCGTAATTTTGATGCTAACAAGCACTCACCCGCCGTTTGTATTCCATTGACTCCCATTCATTTTGATGTCACTTTGACAGCGAATAACTTTACATCTGAAGCGTTTAAAGACTCTATTTGTCCGGTGTTTATTTCTAAAGAAACACGACAATGTATAAAAGGCTCCATTACCTTGTAGCTCACGTTATGGCTCCGTAGCAGACGCTTTTATAAAAATAGGCTAACAATTGGGTCATAACCACGAAGTATTACTTCCCTCTGAAGTATTACGGGAATTCGTCAGCTGTGTGAGTAGAGTTAGTAACGGCTTTCAGCTGCATGGCTTACAGAAAGGCTGCTCTCTGTCCTCCATCATAGCTCCTCAGAGATCCATCCTCCATCATAGCTCCTCAGAGATCCATCCTCCATCATAGCTCCTCAGAGGTCCATCCTCCATCATAGCTCCTCAGAGATCCATCCTCCATCATAGCTCCTCAGAGATCCATCCTCACTCATAGCTCCTCAGAGATCCATCCTCCATCATAGCTCCTCAGAGATTCATCCTCCATCATAGCTCCTCAGAGATCCATCCTCCATCATAGCTCCTCAGACATCCCTCCTCCATCATAGCTCCTCAGAGATCCATCCTCCATCATAGCTCCTCAGAGATCCATCCTCCATCATAGCTCCTCAGAGATTCATCCTCCATCATAGCTCCTCAGAGAGCCATCCTCATTCATAGCTCCTCAGAGATTAAAAAAATATTTGCACATGTTAAACAAATTATAATAATACACTAGAATATATAGTGTGTACAAAAAGTTGTAGGCAGGCTACTTAGTAGGCCAAACCCCCGGGACCTCTTAACCTGGGACCCTTGCTGTCATCAGGTCAGCTGCTAGCTGCTATCTGCTAGATGGTAGCTGGTAGCTGCTAGCTGCTAGTTGCTAGCTGCTATCATCCTCGTTTTTCCTGCCACCACGGCATCACTATTTTATGAGTGAAACGTTGTGGAGAAACAGCAAAGTGCTGATAACTGCCCTGTATAAAAAAGGAAAGTAATGCTATATCTCGAGAGTTAACTCAACTTCGGTTTTGGGCGCGTAGACATACACGCGGATAGCTCAAAATGCGTACAGATAACAAAAGTGGAAAGTGGCGTGTATGTTTACGCAAAGTCATGATATCACGTTGCTCCATCCTAGCACCGCGAGGCAGAAATAAGAGCTTTGAGTCGGCCTTCACGAAGGTGGACCAGAACAGCTTCTGGTTCAAGTGAGGAGATATCAAATAAGAGACTTGGGATGCACCCATGGTGACTGTGTGTGTGTGTCTCTCTGTCTGTCTGTCTGTCTGTCTGTCTGTCTGTCTGTCTCTCTGTCTCTCTGTCTGTCTCTCTGTCTCTCTGTCTGTCTGTCTGACTCTCTGTCTGTCTCTCTCTCTCTGTGTCTCTGTCATTCTGTCTGTCTATCTGTCTCTCTGTCTGACTGTCTGTCTCTCTCTCTCTGTGTCTCTGTCTGTCTGTCTGTCTGTCTGTCTCGTTGTCTGTCTGTCTGACTCTCTGTCTGTCTCTCTGTCTGTCTGTCTGTCCATCTGACTGTCTGTATGACTCTCTGTCTGTATCTCTGTCTGTCTGACTGTCTGTCTCTCTGTCTCTCTGTCTGACTGTCTGTCTCTCTGTCTGTCTTTCTGTCTCGCTGTCTCTCTCTGTCTGTCTGTCTGTCTGTCTGTCTGTCTCTGTCTGTCTGTCTGTCTGTCTGTCTGTCTGTCTGTCTTAACTTTAACCCTTGTGACTTGCTCTGCAGACACACTGATGTTGCAGTTAACCATTTGTCCAGAGGAGGACAGTGTGAGCTCATGTTTCCTCACCTTAGATTAGATTAGATTCTACTTTATCTATACTATGAATGGAACAAGTATTCAGAGCCTATACTTCAGTAAAAGTACTGATACCATACTGTAAAAATACTCTGTTACAAGTTAAAAGTCCTGCATTGAAAATGTTACGTAAGTAAAAGTCTGTAAGTTTCATCAGGAAAATGTAATTAAAGTATTCAAGTAAAATTACTCAATGTTGAAAGGTCCTAGTAACTAAAACTGTAACAGATGAATGTAGCGGAGTAACTAAAGTAACTAGTAACTAAAGCTGGAACAGATGAATGTAGTGGAGTAACTAAAGTAACTAGTAACTAAAGCTGTAACAGATGAATGTAGTGGAGTAACTAAAGTAACTAGTAACTAAAGCTGTAACAGATGAATGTAGTGGAGTAACTAAAGTAACTAGTAACTAAAGCTGTAACAGATGAATGTAGCGGAGTAACTAAAGTAACTAGTAACTAAAGCTGTAACAGATGAATGTAGTGGAGTAACTAAAGTAACTAGTAACTAAAGCTGTAACAGATGAAATGTACTGGAGTAACTAAAGTAACTAGTAACTAAAGCACTAACAGATGAATGTAGTGGAGTAACTAAAGTAACTAGTAACTAAAGCTGTAACAGATGAATGTAGCGGAGTAACTAAAGCAACTAGTAACTAAAGCTGTAACAGATGAATGTAGCGGAGTAACTAAAGTAACTAGTAACTTAAGCTGTAACAGATGAATGTAGCGGAGTAACTAAAGTAACTAGTAACTTAAGCTGTAACAGATTCATGTAGCGGAGTAACTAAAGTAACTAGTAACTAAAGCTGTAACAGATGAATGTAGCGGAGTAACTAAAGTAACTAGTAACTAAAGCTGTAACAGATGAATGTAGCGGAGTAACTAAAGTAACTAGTAACTAAAGCTGGAACAGATGAATGTAGTGGAGTAACTAAAGTAACTAGTAACTAAAGCTCGAACAGATGAATGTAGCGGAGTAACTAAAGTAACTAGTAACTAAAGCTGGAACAGATTAATGTAGCGGAGTAACTAAAATGTAGCAGAGTAACTAAAGTAACTAGTAACTAAAGCTGTAACAGATGAATGTAGTGGAGTAACTAAAGTAACTTGTAACTAAAGCTGGAACAGATGAATGTAGCGGAGTAACTAAAGTAACTAGTAACTAAAGCTGTAACAGATGAATGTAGCGGAGTAACTAAAGTAACTAGTAACTAAAGCTGTAACAGATGAATGTAGCGGAGTAACTAAAGTAACTAGTGACTAAAGCTGTAACAGATGAATGTAGCGGAGTAACTAAAGTAACTAGTAACTAAAGCTGTAACAGATGAATGTAGCGGAGTAACTAAAGTAACTAGTAACTAAAGCTGTAACAGATGAATGTAGTGGAGTAACTAAAGTAACTAGTAACTAAAGCTGTAACAGATGAATGTAGCGGAGTAACTAAAGTAACTAGTAACTAAAGCTGTAACAGATGAATGTAGCGGAGTAACTAAAGTAACTAGTAACTAAAGCTGTAACAAGGCAAGGCAACTTTATTTCTATAGCACAATTCATCAGCAATGCGATTCAAAGTGCTTTACATAAGACATAAAAAACAGTTAAAAAAATCATACAAATTGGTAACAGATGAAGAAACAGTTATATAAAAACAATAGATGAATAAAAAAAATAAAATTTAAATACAAAAATGAATTAAGAAAAGGCGGTGTTAAAAAGAAAGGTCTTCAGCCTTGATTTAAAAGAGCTGAGATTAGGAGCCAACCTACAGTTTTGCGGTAGTTTGTTCCAGATGTAGGGACCATAGAAGCTGAACGCAGCTTCCCCCTTTTTTGTTCCGACTCTGGGTATGGCGAGCAGACCCGTCCCTGATGATCTCAAGGATCTCAACGGCTCATAGTGTAGTAGCAGGTTTGAAAGGTAAATTGGTCCTAAACCGTTTAGTGACTTATAAACTAACATGAGTATTTTGAAATCTATTCTTTGATGCACAGGAAGCCAGTGTAAGGACTTAACAGATGAATGTAGCGGAGTAAACTAAAGTAACTAGTACTGGTCTGTACCCTGGTCTGTACCTCGGTCTGTACCCCGATCTGTACCCCAGTCTAAACCCTGGTCTATACCCTGGTCTGTACCCTGGTCTGTACCTCGGTCTGTACCCTGGTCTGTACACCGGTCTGTACCCGGCTCCGTACCCTGGTATGTACCCCTGTCTGTAACCTGGTCTTTACCCTGGTCTGTACCGCGGTCTGTACCTCTGTCTGTATGTCGGTCTGTACCCCGGTCTGTACCTCGGTCTGTAGCCTGGTCTGTATGTTGGTCTGTACCCTGGTCTGTACCGCGGTCTGTACCCTGATCTGTACCCCGGTCTGTACCCCGGTCTGTACCCTGGTCTGTACACTGGTCTGTACCCTGGTCTGTATGTCGGTCTGTACCCTGGTCTGTACCGCGGTCTGTACCCCGGTCTCTACCCAGGTCTGTACCCTGGTCTGTACCCTGGTCTGTACCCCGGTCTGTACCCTGGTCTGTACCGCGGTCTGTACCCTGGTCTGTAGCTCGGTCTGTACCCTGGTCTGTACCTCGGTCTGTACCCTGGTCTGTAACCTGGTATGTACCCTGGTCTGTACCTCGGTCTGTACCCTGGTCTGTAGCCTGGTCTCTACTCCGGTCTGTACCCTGGTCTGTACCCTGGTCTGTACCCATGTCTGTACCCTGGTCTGTGATCTGGTGATCAGGTAGCTGGATCACCTGAGGTCCAATCCTCTGTTTCGCTGACGCTGATCTTAACCTCGTTAGCAGCTTATCCCACTCAGGGCCACATTAACAGCTTTAACCTGGAGCTGCTGCAGTACACAAACACACACACACACACACACACAGCAAACACACAAAACAAACACACACACACTAACATTAACACAGACACACACACAGCAAACACACACAAACACACACACACACACACACGAACACACACACGCACACACACACACAAAGCAAACAAGGCACAGCAGATCTGTATGTGTCCCAGAACAAGGTACATATGAGAAGACTCAAGACTGAGAAGTGTTTTAAAATATTCATAAATGCCAAACGGTAATAAAATATTACACACAAACACAGCCGGCCCAAATCTGCCAATCTGGCAAGATTTCAGCTGTTCGCTTTTCCGCTTTTTCCAATGTTTTTTCATTATTTTTGTCACTTTTTACATCGTTTTTCAGAAGTTTTTGTCGTATGGTTGCTGCATTGATTTGCCGGTCCAGTCAGAGAGACTGATGGGAGATGACACAAAGTTGAAGATATTTTAAAACCCTAAAAGATTTGTGGATTTTTGATGAAAACATGTGGGACTGGAGCCCAGAAACACACAATGTGGATAATGTAATGTGCAACTTGATTCAATAGTAAAAAATAGTTTGGTGGTAGTAAAATAAAATAAAAAACAGAAAGGAAATAAATGATGTATGTGAGAATGCAAAATAAAAAAACAATGTTCATTTCCCTGGAGAACTTAAGGAGAAAACACAAGACTTTCACCCAGGAAACAGGTGTTCATGTCCTGGAAGAAGTTAAGGAGAAAATACAAGACTTTCACCCAGGAAACAGGTGTTCATGTCCTGGAAGAAGTTAAGGAGAAAACAAAAGACTTTCACCCAGGAAACAGGTGTTCATGTCCTGAAGAAGTTAAGGAGAAAACACAAGACTTTCACCCAGGAAACAGGTGTTCATGTCCTGAAGAAGTTAAGGAGAAAACACAAGACTTTCACCCAGGAAACAGGTGTTCATGTCCTGAAGAAGTTAAGGAGAAAACACAAGACGTTCACCCAGGAAACAGGTGTTCATGTCCTGGAAGAAGTTAAGGAGAAAACACAAGACTTTCACCCAGGAAACAGGTGTTCATGTTCTGAAGAAGTTAAGGAGAAAACACAAGACTTTCACCCAGGAAATAGGTGTTCATGTCCTGAAGAAGTTAAGGAGAAAACACAAGACTTTCACCCAGGAAACAGGTGTTCATGTCCTGAAGAAGTTAAGGAAAAAACACAAGACTTTCAGTCCGTTTGTATTAGAAAGACAAAAAAATATATTTTTTAAACCCATACTGTATATGTCACCTACCTGCCCATACTGCTGCAACATGTGTACATATGATAATATGGAAGTAATTTGTACTTAAATGGACCCTGAAAAATGTTACAGATATGGGGACAGTTGCAACATTTTATTCATTTAGCTGTAATAAAACTCATTCGGCATAACTATTCAAATACTTTTTTTAGTTAATTTGCGACTAGACTTATTAAACCACTGAATTGCCTTTTATGTCAATTTTATCTAATTGTCATTATTGTTGTCATTAGGGAGAGTTGCCACACCATGTGTGGACAGTTGCATAGCTGCAACGTTTTTTGAAATGATTTCCATCTTCTGTTAATGTATGTAAAGAGAAAAGTTTATTATTTTATGATTTCACGAATTTCAGTAAGACACTTTATGCCGGAAACCATTTAAATCTGAGCATGCGCGATTCACATCAGGCAGCGACACAGACCCTTAACTTAAAATCTGGGGCAGTTTCACGGAATCGCAAAATATTCTGTGATGGGCCATTACGAATTCCGTGAAATGAACATGGCCCCTTAAGTTTAATGTAGATGGACTGTATTTATATAGCACTTCTCTAGTCTTTCCAACTACTCAAAGCCCTTTACATAGTACAGGAACCATTCACAGAGTGTGACCGAGGCTGCCCAACAATGTGGCATCTTGCTCAACAGATAAACATTCACAGCATTGGGGTGCAACTTAGGGTTCAGTGTCTTGCCCAAGGACATTTCAACATAGGACTGCAGGGCCAGGGATCAAACCACCAACCTTCCAATTGGCAGGCGACCTCTCTACCACTGAGCCACAGTCGCCCTCCTTAATTAAAACATTGTGGGTGGGATTATGTTTCCATGACACGCAGTACAACAACGGGACGGTTGGGTTTAGGAAACGTGACACGCGGGACCCGATACCCGGTCTCCTGGGTGAAAGTCCTGTTGTTGTTTGACCCTTCCACCCCCCCAACCAACCTTCCTACATGGATTTTTGGGCTTTCATACTACTCGCTACCCAGCCCAGTCTCACGGCAGTTCGTGAAATGGTCACATTATTGAATCTATTGATTCGCGAACAGGACACAATTATGTCGTTTTCTTTGTGTGGTGAGCAATAATTTTGATTAAATGTATTTCAATGGGAAGCATGATTCGTGATCACAGCACGACTACAGTAGGGAGTAGTATGAAAAGCAGAAAATCTGCGTAGGGTGGTTGGTTGGGGGGGGCGGGCGGGGGGTGGATGGGTAAAACAACACACAACCGTCCCGTTGTTTTCGGAGTGTCCTTCGTGTGCCGGTTCCTTTCCCAGTTCTTCTTTTCCTAACCTCACCTGTCTCGTTGTTGCGTCCCCCAGAGCAGCCAGTTCAATGGCAGTTCGTGAAATGGTTACGTTAGAAAATTGTGACCAGTACACGAAATAAACAAGAAAATCGTGACCTGTACACAAATCAATAAATCCAAATAACGTGACCATTTCACGAACTGCCGTGAGACCGGGTTGCTCTACCGTTGTCGCTCCCAATGCTACGTCATCTTCTCATTGACTTTACTTTGGCATTGTTTTCCATGGTGGCCACCACCTAATGACCTGTTAAAGGTCCCCTAATACTGTATCTGAAGTCTCTTTTATATAGACCTTAGTGGTGCCCTAATGCTGTATCTGAAGTCTCTTTTATATAGACCTTAGTGGTCCCCTAATACTGTATCTGAAGTCTCTTTTATATAGGCCTTAGTGGTCCCCTAATACTGTATCTGAAGTCTCTTTTATATAGACCTTAGTGGTGCCCTAATACTGTATCTGAAGTCTCTTTTATATAGACCTTAGTGGTCCTCTAATACTGTATCTGAAGTCTCTTTTATATAGACCTTAGTGGTCCCCTAATACTGTATCTGAAGTCTCTTTTATATAGACCTTAGTGGTCCCCTAATGCTGTATCTTAAGTCTCTTTCCCCAAATTCAGCAGAATTACAGCCACTAGAGCCAGTCCCACAATGAGCCATTTCTGTGTCTGTAGCTATTGAGGAGGAGAGAGGGGGGGGGCAAGGTGGAGGGTGGGGGTGTGGTCTTGACCAACTGCCACTTTGCTCGTTTGAAAGCCATGATGTCTCTCTCTCTCTCTCATGGGTGGGCCAAATTCTAGGTAACCTTGCTCCTTATGACCTCATAAGGAGAAGATTCCTGATTGGTCCATCTGAGCTTTCATTTTCTCAAAGGCAGAGAAGGATACCCAGGGCTCGGTTTACACCTATCACCATTTCTAGCCACTGGGGGACCATAGGCAGGCTGGGGGAATGCATATTAATGTTAAAAAAACTCATAAAGTGAAATTTTGGGATGGGATCTTTAACAGTTCATGGAATTCTGTGAGACCAGGCTGGTAACGTTCAGTTGTGCTGAGGTTTCCTTAACGTATCAGGTTTTCAGGAGTCTAATCCGAGCACCTGTCCCTTCCCGGTCCGTCTCACTCTGTCCTTCACTTCCTCAGTAATCCTGTTAGCAGAGTTTCTCTGTAATCCTCCCACAGCATTCAGATCCCTTCAGGTCTTTACAGCTTCTTCTTCGTAGCTCCGCAGTGCGATGCTGCTGGACCCTCACTGAACAACTCAGGTAAGACAAGAGACCACCAACACGTACGTAGACCACTCCCACCCGCACTCCTATACCACACCACGAAATAATACACCGTATTTCGTTGTTTCAACTGGTTTAGTTTGGTTTATTTAAAGCTTGCAGTGCATGGTTTGTTATTTCTATTTTCTGGACACAGAAATGAAAAACATGAATAATTGGTTGGTTGGTGATGTGCTTTGTGATGTTTTTTTAAGCTAAAACAGGGGCAATGGCAGTGTTGGAGAGGTTAAATTAAAAATAGCAAACAGTGATACATATTTTAGTCCTAAAAATTAAATTACTTTTAAACATTCCCAAACATTTAGAAAACAAACACTGTTCAATGACATCTGGCTCGTCAGGTTATTAGTTTGCACCGAAACAGTTGAATTTAAAATTTTGGGATTTATGTTTTTTCATTCAACCAACATTTAACCCATGTGTTGTCTAATCCCAAAAAATAAAAGATAGGATCTCTACTTTCATTGACTTTTACATGTTTTATGAAAAGAAATTGCATTTGAAAATAAAGAAAATGTAAAAAAACAGACTGAACATTGACATATACCCTTCTGTGATTATCCTTCCTTAAATATGAGTCTAAATAATTAATAATGTCTGCTTTTTTAACTCAAGAATTAGGTATAATTACCTATAAATGAGGTTTATTGACCATGAATTCCAAAAGTGAGTGTAAAACTGGTAATAAGTTGGTGTTTGTGGTGTTTATACATTACATGGTAGTGAAAAGAAGCGTTAAACGTAAAAAAAAGAGCCAAAAACATTGAAAAAGTGACAAAAGTGTTGATAAAAGAGACGAAAACGTCAGAAAAAATGTTGATTTTCAGGACGACAAGTACGTGGTCGAATGGAAGACAACACAAGGGTTAAACTTTCCCAAAGATTTATAAAACAGCTGAACAGCTGCTGTCTAAACCCGTCTCATCAGTCTGGAATCAGTGAAGGCTATTTGTATATTCATTTATTTTTAAAATCTATTCCACTACCGATTGCTGAATGAATGCAAATAAGTTAAGTAATGTATATATAATAATTAGGATTACTTTTAGACAACCAGTCCTGCAAACCATACAAGGATATCAGTCATCAAAGAGTTAGCTTTTAAAGCAGTTTAGACCAGTGGTTCTGAAACTTTTTTCAATAATGTACCCCTATTTGAATTGTGTTTTTAAGCCAAGTACCCCCTGACCAGTGACAGACTGAAAAACATTTAAATGCTGATGAAAAAAAGGCAACAAAAATCTTTAAAGACAATGTAAAAACTTGGAAAAAGTCGGTAGAAAGAAGGAAGTAAGGCAGCAAGAACAGGTGGAAAATAGTATAAAAAACTTCAACAAACTTGGAGAAAAAAGAAGACAGTAGAAAAAAAGAAGGAAGGAAGGAAGGAAGGAAGGCAAGAACAGGTCGAAAATAGTGACAACAAGCGAAAAAAACTTTAAATAAAGTGACAAACTTCAAAAACAGTGACAAAAGTGTAGAAAATATAGTGCTCACGTACCCCCTATAGTCCTCCAAAGTACTCAAATTTTTTTAAACACTGCTCCAAACCATACAAGGATATCAATCATTTGTTCCCCCCTCCCTCTAATATGACCCACAGGAGCGTTTTCCGTCCTCATATCTAAACCAGAGAAGGTAACGTCGCGGTTTTAAACACGTCATTAACGTTGGGAAACGGCAACACATTCTCACTCCCATTGCGTAAAATACAGACGCTTGGTCAGGTGCCTTTGGCGTTGTTATTGGCACTAAAAGTCTCCTTTAGCATCAGATCTAAACGCGTTTTATCTTGGGTCGGGACTATTGGCGTCACTTTTGACGCAATTAGGTTTAGGAAATGATGGTGGGTGGGCTTGATAGACACGCAGGACAATAACGGGATAGTTGGGTTTAGCAAAAGTAGAACGGGACAGTTAGGTTTAGGTAAAGAAGAACGGGACAGTTGGGTTTAGGTAAAGAAGAACGGGACAGTTGGGTTTAGGTAAAGAAGAACGGGACAGTTGGGTTTAGGTAAAGAAGAACGGGACAGTTGGGTTTAGGTAAAGAAGAACGGGACAGTTGGGTTTAGGTAAAGAAGAACGGGACAGTTGGGTTTAGGTAAAGTAGAACGGGACAGTTGGGTTTAGGTAAAGAAGAACGGGACAGTTGGGTTTAGGTAAAGAAGAACGGGACAGTTGGGTTTAGGTAAAGAAGAACGGGACAGTTAGGTTTAGGTAAAGTAGAACGTGACGGTTGGTTTTTTTTATTAGATTTTTTTATTTATTTAACCTTTATTTATCCAGGTAAGTCGATTGAGAACAAATACTCATTTGCAACGATGATATGACCACATTCATACCTGGAAGCTGCCCAGTACCACCACAGTCTGATCTGCTGGCCACTGAGCAGCTCCACTGGAGCAGTTGGGGTAAGGGCCTTGCTCAAGGGCACCTCAGTGGTGGTAATGAGGGTGCTGCTCTTCCACTTTCCCCGCCCAGATTTTATCCTGTCGGTCTGGGGATCGAACCGGTCCCGAGCTCGCTTCTTTAACATTTAGGCCACCACTACCCCCGGATTTAGGGAAACGCTGGACATGAACTCCGGGCTCCGGAGTAAAAGTCCTGTGTTGCTTGACCCATCCACCCCCCCCCCAACCAACCTCCCTATGCGGAATTTCCGGCTTTTATACTAATTTCTACCATTGTCTCTCTTAATACTACTCTCTACTTAATGCGTCGCGTAGCTGCTGCTCTGCCCGGTGCAGTCTACACACGCTGAAGGGTGATTTTTGCGTCATATCTGACAGCCACTGCCACTGCCACTGTCCTAGCGTCCATCTTTTACGAGTTCGGAGTCAGAATGAGTTGCAAACGGTCCCAGTTTGGTTAGGTTTAGGCACCAAAGAAACTTAGTTAAGTTGATAAAAAGATGGTGGTTTGGTGACGCAAAATGTGACATAGCTCTGTTTTTTCTGCAAAGTTAAAAAACAACTCACCGTTTATATTTATTTTCCAACGGGACATGAACTTTGTCTCCTGGGTATGCTGGCTGTGCTTCTCCTCTGCCATTGTTACGCAGCAGACTGTGAATGCACACATCTGTTTATGGTAAACGTGCCTCATATGAATTTTAGACCAACTACAAAAAACTTAAAGGGCAGTCCTTCAGCACAAACCTCCTCTGATCTGATTCAGATAAGTCCAAAATGTAACGTGTTCCTTCTTGGCCCATGCTACACCCTTCCAGCAAGTTTCATGGAAGTCAGGCCAGACGTTTTTCATTAATCCTGCAGACAGACAGACAGACAGACAGGCAAACCAAACGGAAAACATGACCTACTTGGCGGACTTAAAAAAGGAAATACCTTCTCTATTTTTAAAGACAGTAACTGTATTCAGAATACGACCAATTTAAACTAATGGAATACAGTTACTGGATTTTAAATACCTAATCCAACCCTGTTTACAGCTAAGTGTCAACAACATGCTAAATACTCTACTAGCCTACTTGTTAACTGGTTGATTTCCTAACATATCTTGCTGGAAGAGTCTGTGACTAGCCAACTCGCTAATTTGACAAAATGTATAATAATATACTACCTAGTCACGCTTTGCTAGACCCTCCTCCACAGCGCAACGGAGGACGGATTTCTTTAAACCAATCACAATCATCGTGGGTGGGGCTAAGCTCCGGACGGAGCCACGGTGCCTCTGCTAAATAGTCTCAGGAAGGAACTTGTTTTGGTGGAACATGTGTACGTACAAAAGTAGTTTTAGTCGTGCAACAGAAAACTCCGATTGGACAGATAGTCTAGCTAGCTGTCTGGATTTACCCTGCAGAGATCTGAGGAGCAGTTAACCATAGTCCTCACAAATCCACCGGAGGTTAGAACCCCGACACACAGAGACAGAGGAAAGGGACGGACATCCGGCTGAAATGAGGGACATCTGGTGGAATTTCAGGCGGCAACGGAGCAATCACAGAAGTGGATTGTTGTGAATATAGACTATTAACTACCAAACTGGTCAGCTGTCTGGCCAACAGCCTGGATTATTTTAATTATTTTAGTAAAGACGCCGACTGATACCAAAAGGTCAAACCAACACAAGTATGTTCCTCAGTGAAAAGTGTTTGCTGGAGCTTGCAGGGATACCAAAGGGGCAATAAGTTCTGCAAACCATACACCATTTATAACATGTATTCCTACCTTTTAATACTGAGTGTTTTCAGTCCTCATATCTAAACCAGAGACCGTAATGTTGTTTTCTGTTGCAGCCTCACTTTGTGGTTTAGGTTAGAGTCAGTTCACTCAAATCACACACAATGTTTTTTTCTCACATACGTCTGGTGGTGTTAGTCATAAAGATACTTTCTGCTGGAACATGTTGTCCACTCCAGTAACGGAGAACGTAACGGTCGCAGTTTTAAACAGATCTTTAATGTTGTGAATGCTTTTTTTGCTGTTGGACATATAGTTTTTAGATTAGATTAGATTCAACTTTGTTGTCATTGTGCAGAGTACAAGTACAAACACAGCAAAATGCAGTTTGCATCCAACCAGAAGTGCAAAAACAAGCAGAAAAGTGCGATGTGATATACAAAGTATAGACAGGACAAGAAATATATTTCAGTGTAATAACAGCCGAATAAATATGTCTATGTAATATGAACAATGTATGAACAACATGTACAGATATGTGCAATGTAGTAGCAGTGACATTATAATAGTAGTAAGAATAATATAGATATAGATATATGCAGTGTTTTAACAGAATATATAGTAAGAAAAACAGAATAAATATGGATATTCTGAATGAACCATATAGACAGATATGTACAGTATGTACAGCTGACAGTGACAGCCCGATTATGCTGGCAAAGCAGCATAATTGTGTTTTTATATCTATGGTTTTTTACTCAGTTTTGCAAAATCCCATGATCTCTACAAAGCTAACATTAGCTTAATTGACTGGTTGACTGACGTTAAACAGGGACAGGAAATCGTCTTTTGCTTGAATTTACGGACAAGTAGTAGCCAAATATATCTATCAAAAAAAAAGATATTCCAGCAGATATCTTAGGCACAACTTTGACCTAGCAAATTTAAGCTGGCAAAGCAGTTTTGTGTTTATACATATGGTTTCTTACTCAGTTTGGGAAATCCCATGATCTTTACAAAGAAAGTAACATTAGCTTAAGTTAAGTCTTAAGACGGACTAGAAATCCTCTCTGTTGCTTTTTTTTATTTTGAGAGCACATGTTGCCTTACAACATGAATACAGTTTGATTATAACCTTCATTTTGTTGGTAACCGTTGCAATCACAATATTACCGACTAGCCGCATCACTGTTAAGGACGTTAAATCAAACCCTCTCCTTGTGTAATGTCGCCTGAATAAATAAACTTTAGCACAGTGACACGGCTGTTTTCTGCTGCCCGACCTCCTGTGGCGGATTAGGGTCAGGGATCAGTCAGCGCTAATTGAGGCTGACACTCAGCCAGACATGATCCACACCATTAGGCACAGTACAGAGAGAAGCAGGTCAGTAAACTCAATAGAGAGAGCGCTAATTATTACTGTTTGTTGAGAACTTGTGACTCTACTGGAGCCTCACAGGATTTTAATTAAAAGTTTCCAAAGACACAACATGCTCACCTAAGACATTGCGTGTAATATTCATAGACATGTTATATTTTCATTTGAAGGATCGGTGAAGCCATAAATAACATGGAGACTGGTGTTGGAGCATTTCATTTGGTGGCAATAAAAGTTGCAAATCCATTCAGAAGGCCTCCATTCATATGAGGATATTTGCCATTTTTTCCTCCCCTCTAATACGACCCACAGGAGCGTTTTCTATCCTCATCGCTCCATTTCTTCCGTTTACTTTCATTTTCCAACGAGACATGAACTTGATCTCCTGGCTGTGCTTCTCCTCTGCCGCTGTCACGTGGCAGATGTACTGTGCATGCACAAATTATTGTAAATATATTTTTTAAATCTGTTCATGGTAAACTGCCCCATTTGAATTTTAGAGCAACTAGAGCAAACTTTAAGGGCACTCTTTCAGTGCAAACCTCCTCTGTTCTGATTCGGATATGCTCCAAAATGTAAAGGCTCTGATACACCAACGCGACGAAAAGCCAGTCGGACTGATCAGTCTCCCCGAGTACACCGAAGCGATGCTGACTTGAGCGTATGTTCTGCGTGTGCGCGAGACGTAATACGTCTCCATAATAGCAGGCGGCGCTAAAAGGAAAACCTCAAAAAATCTGTCTTCTCCCCTACCATAAAGGCGGCTTGTTTGGAAATACAATCTCATATTTTACGAAGATAGTTCCCTGAAATGTGTTTCTGAAAACATTTTAAGATAGAAATAGGCCGTGCAGCAGCTGAATCTGTCTTCATTTCAGATCGACAAAGGTCAGTTTAAAAGATTTTCATCAGATTTTGAGAGGCCCATCCTGCTCGTCATTTCCAGGTTAGCGCTCCACCAATCAGATGGGTCATTGAGTCCGACTGCCTGCCCTCCGATTCAACAAGTCAGGTCGGCCAAAATGAAAGCCGATCGACCCTCCAACGGACGACGGCTCAGAACACACCGAACAGACTCAAGTCACCGACCTCGCCAGACTGTCAGACGGCTGATTATGGGCTTGGTGTGTCAGCACCTTAATGGGTTCCTTCTTAGCCCATTTTTTTCACCCTTCCACCAAGTTTCATGAAAATCGGGCCAGAAGTCTTTCTTTAACGCTGCCCTAACCCTAAACCCTAAAGGAGTTTTTACAGTTGACGCATCCAAGATAGCGCGCGACACTGTGACGTCAAAATGATGTAATATCTGGCCGCGCGTCAGAGTACAGCTATTTTTATTTCAGCGGTGCGTGACAAAGAGTAAACAGGAAGCCTGAACGAGTTCGCCGACAACCAGATGCCAGGACTCTCAGAGTGACTGCACGTCTCTCTGGTAAACCTTACTGGGTTAAGATGAGCTCTTTTATGGTGAATGAAAGGCTCGATCCCACCAAGTAGCTCATCCAATCAGATCGAAGCATTGACGGCAATGCTGCTGCCAGTTCTGCCGTTGTTTAGCTTTTTCTTCTTCTTCTAGTCCGTAGAAAGAGCAGCGTCAGTAGCCTTTGCTCATTAGCGCCTCCTCTGTTCAGGAGAAGACTGCAGCTAGTGTCGGGACCACCAGCGCAGGTATAAATACTCACAGAGATTTCATGACGTCATATTTGTAAGCGCCAGCTGGGCTGCATCTAGTGTATAATCAGCTTAACCCTTCCGTCCTCATATCTTAACCAGAGAACACAACGGTGAAACGGTTGCAGTTTGGTTAGGTTTAAGCACCAAAACTATTTAGTTAAGTTCAGAAAAATATGGTGGTTTGGGTTCAAATCATCTTTACGTTACTTAAAGCTACATTGTGTAAGAATTTGTCCCATCTAGCGGTGAAATTGTATATGACAACCAACTGAATATTACTTTCTAGACCACCCTCCTACGGTGGAAATTAGCTCTTAGTATCTCATTCGTTTACAGGCAGCTGTTCTATTTCTTCTTTTCCATTAATTTACACAAATAGGCAGAATTACCTGTCGAGAAGAAAGCAGGCAACTTCGGCGTCCTTTTTTTAAATCCTTGCTCCTTATGAGCTCTTTCCATCTTGGAAAAGCCACTCCAATATTAGCTTTGGTCTTGTTGCTTTGCCTGTTGCATTCCTTGGCAACTCCGTTACATGTCCTAGAGAATAGTTTTGAACCTCCATTTTCAACAGGCTTTCAAATCTGACGGCAGTTCGCGAGTAATCTTCTCCCCCCTCCCTGACATTCGTCACAGTGCTACTGAGTGTAAAAGCACGAAATACGGAGGTATGTCCCTCCGTATTTTAAAGATGGAGGCGCAACATTGTAGAATACATATCGACACATCGATCGAGCGAGTCGCTTGTATGTATTCTGAATGATTCTGAATGTCAGATTCTACACTTACAAGAATACTTTGATTAGTTGGTGGAAGTAATTACACATGAATGAGCACATATTTGTGAAAGAACAACTCAAAAATATCACAATGTAGGTTTAACTTCCGTATACTTGACTTCACGTGACGTAGAACTTTCCATTTGTTCCGTAAAGTTAACGCAAAGTGTGTAACTTTTTTTAAATGAATGAACGTCCGTTACGTTCAAGCCAAACGAGTTGCTACAAAGCTAATTAAGACTATCAGCTCCACACAACCCTCTCTGGATTTCTCTACTGTTGTCTCTCTTAATACTACTCTCTATTGTTGTCTCTTTACATATTACTCTCTACTGCTGTCTCTCTACATACTACTCTCTACTGTTGTCTCTCTACATACTACTCTCTACTGCTGTCTCTCTACATACTACTCTCTACTGCTGTCTCTCTACATACTACTCTCTACTGCTGTCTCTCTACATACTACTCTCTACTGCTGTCTCTCTACATACTACTCTCTACTGCTGTCTCTCTACATACTACTCTCTACTGCTGTCTCTCTACATACTACTCTCTACTGCTGTCTCTCTACATACTACTCTCTACTGCTGTCTCTCTACATACTACTCTCTACTGCTGTCTCTCTACATACTACTGTACTCTCTACTGTAGTCTGTAATACGTACTTTGAACTGCGTGGTGTGAGAGAGCTGAATGCGATATATGATCTCAACGCTAGATGGGAGAAATTCCCACACACTGGACCTTTAAAGTAACTTTTCCCGCTTCGGACCCCCCTACAGGTTGGAAGCGGAATTGTCCATTACATTACATTGTCCAGTTCATTCGAACTACAGGTTCGCTACCCTATCTGGCAAACTTGCATAATGTAATCTAATGGACAATTCCACTTCCAACCTGTAGGGGGACCAAAGGGGGAAAAGTGCTCTAGGGTTATTTTAACGTTTTAAATGCATTAGAGCAGGGGCGTCAAAAGTATTTTCCCTTAGGGCCACACAGGAAAAGAGAGTCACAGCAAGGGACAGACGTGTGTTGTTTATTGACATGCATACTTCGAAAAAAGTAAAATATCTTTGACTGTACACTGCGTGTCGCCGTCGTCATTTTTGTTGCGTTTTCTGACTTTTTGTGGCTTTCTACGACGTTTTTGTGATTATTTTTGTTAATTAATTTGTTGTTTTTGCAACATTTTGTTGCTTTTTTCCCCCCATTCTTTTCGACTTTTGTCACACTTCGGTCGACATCAAGCCCTGAAAAGTCACCAAAGAGTTCCTTAGCCATCAAAGAGTTTTAGCAAATCAAGCAAAACGATGATTTCATTTTTTACATGTTTCACAGCATGAATATGCAATTTCTCTGGTTCTGGTGGAGTCTCAAAGTCTGCAAATTTGCCAATTTTCCTCTGAGTGTCACGTAATACCGGTCTGAAAACAGTTTCCTGTCTGTTTGGTTTGGCAAACAAAAACGGGGGCCAAAAGGTATTGTGAACCTACATTGAAACGCGGGCCGAATCAAAGGCAGGTCTTGAGTTTGACACGTGTGCATTAGAGGAAGTCAGGAGGGTAAACTATTTTTGTGCAAAAACCTTGTTTTGGATAACAGTTCAACTCTGTGTTTTTGTTCGTGCAGGATGTTAAGCTGGGTGGTCAAAGTCGTTCCCAAGCCGCCGGAGCCTCCGCCCAAAACGCTTGAAGATCCGAAGGATGTTAAACCAGCGGCTGCCCCAACTCCAGCCGTGCAACATCTTCCTGTAAGCCATTAGTTTATGTTTCTGTCATTTTTTAGTTTGTGTATTATAGCCAATTGTAAAACATGTGTGTCTAGTTTTCTGCAGCGTCTGCCACACTGTATTTTTGCAACCCTGTCTTCTAAAGAAATTTAAATTACTAAACTGCGTTTTTTTGAGGGAAACTACGAAAATTATGTTAGTTTCAACCCGTTTCCGTTAATCATGATTTTCTGTAGCCTAGAAGTCTAGACGCCCCCTAGCGGCAGCGAATGTAATTTGCAGCCAGGGTCAGTCTAGCAACTCTCCGTTGGCTTGCGAGCTGGAAAAACAAAACTCTAGTCAGGCCAATCACATCGTGTATAGAGTCGGTGGGCCGGGCTCAACATAATGACAGCAGAGCATAGACAGTATATATAAAATGGACCACCAGACCCCGTGTATCTGTACAAGACCAGTGAAGGCTATTAGAAGCACTTTCCCGGTGCTGGCTGAGCGTTACTGAGCAGCCTCCAACTGAGCTTGAAGACGTAGATGTGACGTGAGCAACCTGTCTGAAAGTGTGAAGTCTTCTGGTAGCTGTGCCGAGAGAAATCTCAATCATTCCCAATCTTACAGAGACGGAGAGTTTAGGTATATGTAAGGAGATAACATAGACACAGACTAATTACTGATCACTAACTTGCTAGTTAACATTAGTAATTAAACCTAAACAGCTAATGGAAGTCCAAACTGCCTGTGAGCTTCTCCTGTACTATACGGTAATTCCTCTACTGTGTGACAGTAAGTCTCGTGGTTATGACCCAATCGTTAGCCTATTTTTATAAAAGCGTCTGCTACTGAGCCATAACGTGAGATATAAGGTAATGGAGCCTTTTATACATTGTCGGGTTTCTTTCTAAGCTTTTCTTTGAGAAAAGAACAAAGAACGGCACTGAAGTCATTCTTAAAAAAGGAAGATGTGTTCAGAGTGTAAAGTTTAATCTATCAACTAGCGTTGCTCTGGTTGGTTGGAGCACTATCCTATTGCGTGCAGAGAGAATATGAAAGTCAACCGTTTATCCCGCCCCTCAGATTGAGCCCTGGCCAATGGGGAGTTCCCAGACCCAACATCTGGATGTGGGGCTGGCTTGTCAGGCTAGATTTTCTGCCCAATGACGCCAAAAAAAATGTGCCTACCACAGCTTTAAGTTATGTAAGTGAGAACGGTTAGTCCAAAACAAACGGGATCTACGACCAAATGCATTTGCCTTGAAACGTAACTGAGAATGTAGTTCAGTTGTATGGGAACGTCATTGTTAGTGGTACTTTTTTAATACTACCACTGGGGGAGGCTAATGTCAAAAATATAAAACAGTTCGTTTGTATGTTTTTATTTACAACCCCTGTCACGCGTGTGCGTGTGAGTGTAGGTATATATGTACAGTGTATATGTGTGTATGTATGTATGTAAGTATGTATATGTGTATGTATATGTATGCATATATGATTATATGTATATATGTGTGAATGTATGTATGTATATATATGTATACATACATACATGTATGCATGTACAGTATGTACAGTATATATGTGTGTATGTATGTGTGTATATATGTATACATGTATGTATGTGTGAATGCATGTATGTATGTAAGTATCTATATATGTATGTATGTATGTACTGTATGTATGTATGTGTGAATGCATGTATGTATTGAATTTTGAAATCATACACATAGTAAGTGTCTTAAGTAACTGTATTTAAGATGGCATCTATTTTGTGTTTTTAACAGGAGAAGAAAGTGACATTTCAGGATGAGGGCAAATCCAAGGGTAAGATCGCTCACCCAGTGAACATCATGGTTCAGTTTGGTTCTCTTCTTCACATTAAACATTAACCATAATTCATTTTTTATCGACAGCTCCAAAGGCTGACAAACCCAAACAGGAAGTGCAGGCAGCAGAAGAGACTGGGTGAGTTACACTGACATCCACAACAACAGTTATCACTAGTTGGTTCATGAATAGTCTCGCATTACCAGACCTTCTTCCACAGCGCTGCGGAGGAAGGTCTGGCTAGTCCACACAGGGTCAGCCCAATGGTACCACAGCCCAGTGTTCCCACATTTCTAAGATTTTTCTTAAAATTAGGCCCTATGTTCGGGTTAGGGTTACATTCCATGTGTAGAGTAAATCCAGACAGCTAGCTAAACTATCTGTCAGACAGAGAGACAGATAGTCTAGCTAGCTGTCTGGATTTACCCTGCAGAGATCTGAGGAGCAGTTAGTCAGACAGACAGACAGACAGAGAGAGAGACAGATAGTCTAGCTAGCTGTCTGGATTTACCCTGCAGAGATCTGAGGAGCAGTTAGACAGACAGACAGACAGACAGTCTAGCTATTGTCTGGATTTACCCTGCAGAGATCTGAGGAGCAGTTAACCATAGTCCTCACAAATCCACCGGAGGTTAGAACGCCAACACAGAGACAGAGGAAGGGGACGCACATCCGGCCGAAAAGAGGGACATCTGGTGGAACTTGTGTAGTTTTTGGTTAAATCTGTGATTTTCACGTTCCTCAGCCCAGCGCCTGGCTCTCAGCCCGGTGTGTTGACGTGGATCAGCGGTGCTCTGCCTCAACCGGCGGTCTCACCGAAGCTGAGCCGAGAAGACTCCACCACCAAGGTGAGGCTCAGATTCTGACCTGGGCTCAGGTACTGACCCGGGGTCAGATACTGACCTGGGCTCAGGTACTGAACCGGGCACAGGTACTGCCCCGGGCTCAGATACTGCCCCGGGCTCAGATACTGACCCAGGCTCAGGTACTGCCCCTGGGCTCAGGTACTGACCCATGCTCAGATACTGACCTGGGCTCAGATACTGACCCAGGCTCAGGTACTTCCCGGGCTCAGGTACTGACCCAGGCTCAGGTACTGCCCTGGGTTCAGGTACTGACCCGGGGTCTGATACTGACCTGGGCTCAGATACTGACCCGGGGTCAGATACTGACCCTGGGCTCAGGTGACCCGGGGTCAGATACTGGCTCAGATTTCTACTTACTGTACGTCCTGATAATGTTTTCCATGTCTTCTCGTTTCCTGCATCACGTCTGCTCTCAGGATGAAAATGCCACAAGGTAAAAACACTGTGTGTGTGTGTGTGTGTGTGTGTGTTTCTCTGTGTGTGTGTGTGTGTGTGTGTGTGTGTGTGTGTGTGTGTCTGTGTGTGTGTGTGTGCTTGTTTGTGTCTGTGAGTTTCTCTGTGTGTTTGTGTGAGTATGTGCTTGTTTGTGTGTTTGTGTTTCTGTGT